>JAHDVF020000356.1:0-241934 GCA_022606425.2 Lepidostoma basale | reverse complement strand
CCTTGACAGCGACAGCATTGATTGTTTTAGATACCTATCAGCCGCCAGAATAAACTTGCCTCTGGTGATACCGGCAATCAGTCTGCTGAACACGATCCCCTTGGAGATCGACGTTTTTGATCCTAGTGAAAGTATGTTCAGAAGACAAATACTCTAACTTGAGAGAGTATAATGTATTTCTAAAGTCAAACCATCTCTCACGAGTTCCTGGTATTATATATTATGTTTTACTCGTTCTAAATTAAACGTTAATTTTGTTTTCAATATCTTCAGAGAAAATAAACTGATTTGATTTGATTTGAAATATTGATTTTCGTGACACTATGCGTATATGACGTTTTTTTTGTATATAAAACGCGGAACAATAGTCACATTGTAGTTTATATATTATAGAGTGTCATTTCCAAGATAACCAAACCGCAGATCTAAAAATAAAAATTGGACTAAGCTGGGCAGCTTTTGGAAACATGAGTTACATCCTTAAAAACCGGAAATTACCGATCAATATGAAACGAAAAGTCTATGAAGCCTGCGTTCTGCCAGTTGGTACTTATGGTC
Organism: Lepidostoma basale; assembly: GCA_022606425.2. Lineage (NCBI taxonomy): Eukaryota > Metazoa > Arthropoda > Insecta > Trichoptera > Lepidostomatidae > Lepidostoma > Lepidostoma basale. The sequence goes on along the minus strand of JAHDVF020000356.1, from coordinate 241,376 downwards.
TTGAAACTGTAACATTGTCCAAACAAAGTGCCAAGAAACTTCGAGTAACCCAAAGAGCCATGGAAAGAGCCATGTTAGGAATAAGCCTAAGGGACAGAGTCAGAAACGATACGGTGAGAGAAAAAACAAAGGTTCCATAATCAACCGGGTGGCGACTCTAAAATGGCAAGGGGCAGGTCACGTAGCCAGAAGCTCAGATGAAAAATGGACAAGAAAACTGCTGACTTGGAGACCGTGGACGTGCAGGGCGACCGCAACTACGGTGAAAGGATGATCTGAACAGACACGTCGGAATAACCTGGATGCAGTCTGCACAAGACAGAGTGACATGGAAGCGAATGACGGAGGCCTTTGTCCAGGAGTGGACGGGAATAGGCTGAGGAAGAAGAAGAAGAAGAAGAGTGTCGTAAAGGGTCCTCCTTATTTTACGTAATAAGTAAAAAATCTCCTCGAATATTGTTCACATAGAAAGCTGGTTTCAAATCGGGTGGAGGTTTTTTTTTTAAACGGGTTGATTTTTTTTAGTGTGATATCATATTGTTAAGTTTTGGTTTTAAGCAAACAACAAATGCTCCTTTCTGTCCCATATAACCATTAATCAGTATCTAACATCTGCGGGCTTAGACACAAAGCACTCGAAATTAAGATTCATCTTGGTTTTATGAATAATGTACCCAGTATGACCGCCTCCCCGACACGGGTCTAGTCGACATTAAATTATTGAAACATTAACAAACTTTATTGCTTAGCCTGAGAATACTCAAGCCTTTGTTCCTCTTGATAACTCACAGACTAACTTGTAGCTGAATTTGCTTCTGTTAAACTAAACAGATAACGATGTTGCCATCAAAATAAATAATTTATTGAATAAGTACCTGTTTCATGGAAATATCATTATTGAATAATTATAGTAAATACCTTATACTATTACTCTAAATATAAACTAAGCATGGTTTCCTAAACATTTTCTGCAATGGGACATTTCGCAAAACCCAAAATTTTAACGGAACACATTTTTTTTTAGATTACTTGATTCACACTTCAAAAACTTAAAAAGTACTTTAAATATATTCTTCTTCTCTGGTTTCAATTGATTGGTTTGCAGCAATTTCCTCTATTATTCTCTTCCATTCTTCCCTGTCTTGTGCGGCTCTTTTGAAATCTGCATATGATGAGCAGCGCACGTCCATCAACAGGTCCTCCAGGTACTCTCGGCGTGGGCGTCCCCTAGAGTTTTTCCCCTCGATCATACCCTCAATTATGGCATGCAAGAGACCTTCTTGACGTATTACATGGCCGATCCATCTTGCACGCCTTTCGGACAAGGTCCTGAGGAGGTGCCTTCCTCCTTCGATTCCTTGAAGAACTTCCTCATTCGTGATGTGGTCTCTCCAGGAAATTCCAAAGAGTCTTCTATAGGACCACATCTCAAAAGCCTCTAGTCTCCGCTTATCCCTTTCGGATAGGCACCATGTCTCGCAGCCGTACATCAAGACACTCCATACATAGGTCTTGATGAGGAGTATTCTCAGTTTTAGGTCTATATTATTTGACTTTATTATTTTCGACCTTTTATTAAATGCAAGCCTAGCCTGATGTATACGGCTGTCGACCTCGCTCTTAGACCGACCGTCCCATGTTATTTTGCTCCCGAGGTAAACAAACTCCTTGGTGTTCTTTAGTGGAACTCCTGACATCACTACTCTCATCTGATGTTGCGTTCGGCCTACAGTCAGCAGCTTTGTTTTGTCCTTATTTATCTTCATATTGTAGCTTTCTTGAATAATGTCTTGCAAAGTTTCTAAGGCCTCCTGCAGTTCCTCCTCACTTTCAGCAACCATAGCAATATCGTCAGCAAACCTTATCATGTCTATCTTTTGCCCGTGTATCCTTACACCTTCTCTGTGACTCATTCTCTCTCTCAAGTCGCCAATCGCATTCTGTATGTAAACGTTAAAAAGAGCAGGTGACAGAGAGCATCCCTGTCTTACCCCTTGTCTTATATTGGCTTCCTTTGTACCCTCGTCACATCTGATTATGGCGGCCTCATTCTTGTATAGCGCCTGGATTATTTGTCTATCTCTATATTTAATATCAATTCTCTTCAAAATTTCGAAGAGCTTCCTCCATTCCACCCTGTCGAAAGCCTTCTCCAGGTCTATGAATGCGATGTATGTGTTTTGGTTTTTTCTTACTCGCTTTTCTAGTAGCATTCGGAATGACAATATTGCTTCTCTGGTTCCTCAGTATATTATTCACATATTATTCATTCAGAATCTTAATCCATAATTTATGAGTCAAAAGCTTCAAGGCTTCCCAAATTTTGTTACGAGAAACCTGAATACGTATTCTGCGGCAATTCGGGTAGTTTTCTACAATTTTTTTATGAGGAGCGAGATTTTCGTATTTCGCAGAATAATATTTGATTCAATATATTATTCATTCAGAAATTATTAAATAATAAAAACAAAAAAAAAACAAAAAACTTTGTTATTATATATTAAGTGTGCTTCCACTTGTGTTTCCGTTGGACCGTTTTCGGCAGCTTGCTGCTATTTCCTGGTGACAGTAAGCTGCCAAAACCGGTGGACGTTAAACACAAGTGGAAGCACTCTCAATATATTAGTAAAGAAATTTTGTATTATATATATATTTTTTGTTTTCATTATTTAAAATGAACTTCTACTAAGAATCGTAAAAATCGTTTGATTGTTTCGATTTCATATAAAATATCTGATACATAAGAAGTCGGTGAAATCGACGTGTATGCATGACACAATGTATGAATGTTGATGAAACGGGAGAAGTGCGTCAGGAAATAACAGTATGACGGTCTATTCATTCTGCGGAAAGATGGCTTGATGGTTAGTTAGATAGTTTTTTAAAATAAATATTAATAAACGACTTACTAAATGACTGATAATTATGAGTTCTTGAATGGTATCTCTTCTTGATACCGGGCACACCATTCAATATCTGATGTGGGATCTAAGTTGTTCGTACAATTTGAGTTCGTTGCGAAATACGAAATACGAAAATCTCGCTCCTCATAAAAAAATTGTAGAAAACTACCCGAATTGCCGCAGAATACGTATTCAGGTTTCTCGTAACAAAATTTGGGAAGTCTTGAACCATCGAATATCGGGCGATAAAATGTAATTACCCTTTTGACTCATAAATTATTCGGATTAAGATTATTTGATATTTCCAAAGTTTACAAACTATATTTTCTTCGGCTTCACAAGTGCTTTCGATAACTTCCTAAAGTTGTAACAAGACTTCATTTATGGTAATTTTATTCACAAATAAAATGTTTTTAATTTAGTGATCTGAAGACATCTATGGAGATTCAGATTCATCAATAGTACGAGTATGCGTTTAAGTATTTGACGTTGAGTATTAATGAGTTATTATTATTTGTTGATGTGAGATGAGAATTATGAGAATTAATGAACAATTGCTCAAGGAAGAACAAGCGAACAAGCAGCAAATCGCTCAATATTCAAAATCTTTTGGCCCCAAACAGTGTCAAATGCCGTTCTCTGGACCATGGCAGGTGAAAAGCCAATTAGAGAACAAGTCGCTAGACGCAAATGGCAGTGGATCGGTCATACTTTGAGACGGAACCTAGCCTGCATCGCTCAGGGCGCACTAGACTGGTCCCCTATGGGGGAAAAGAGAAAGCGAGGCAGACATAGAGCCACCTGGAGAAGAACCCTGCAGGACGAGGTTAAGGCAGCAGGCCTCACTTGGGATGATATTAGGCATTAGGCATGCGATAGAGTCGGGTGAAGAAGGTTCCTTGAGGCTCTATGCACCACGGAGGTGTGACAGGACAAAAATAATAAGAAGAAGATTAATGAACAATACTAGTTTAAGAGAAAAAATATTCAGCTTTTGAAACACCGGAATATATATTACGCTTAGGTTTCTGGTATTATGTATAACTAGACGATATTTTAAGGGAGCACTCAGGTTAAGAAGCTCGAAAAAATATAATATTTTTTAATTGTATCTCAATAGAGACTAAGATGTAAATTATTTGGAAACAGAATATGGTGGTCGGGGCGTTTACGTCATCGGTTGGGTTAAGCGATCGCTGTTTGTTTTATTGTTTTATTGTTGATAGAGTGTCGAATGAAAATATAAGAAGTGGATGCGGTGCGAATGATGGTGTCATGAACAAAATAATGAAAGGATGATTAAGATGGTTTGGACATATGGAAAGAATGAATGAAGAAAGAATGGTAAAAAAATTATATGTTAATGATGTAAATGGAACCAGAAATAGAGGAAGACCGAGGAAAACGTGGCACGATCAAATAAATCAAATATTGAATGTCGGCCATTTGAGGAGTCAGAGAAATCGACCCGCGTGCATGACACGATGTATGAATGTTGAGGAAGCGAGAGAAATATGTCAGGAAAGAAAAGTGTGGCAGTCCATTCTTTCTGCCTACCCCTTCATGGAGACGGCGTGATGGTTAGTTAGTTAGTTAGTTTTGTTTTATTTATTAAGGGTAACATACAGCGATATCAATAACATGTGTATATATAAAAAAAACATTTTGAATAATTAAAATAAGGCCAATTACATGCTACTACAAATATAAAATAATAGTTAAGAATTAACAAATGTAATGTAATACAACATTCCCCATTCCACCCTTCTACGAACACCACGTCTGACAATTATTTGAAAGTTGTATATATGCTACCATGTTGAGAAACATTTCACATAATTTAGTTCAATCTTCTTCGTCTCTATTGAGATTCAATTAATTCTTAATGATTAATACACCCGTAATGGGTAAAATCCAGTACATAAAAAAATACTATTTTTTAATGAAAGTACTATTTTAGATATAGAGTTATTAAGCTCAACGAATAACGTCTTGCAAAACATTAAAAAAACAGCCGTTTTTTTTTTTTTTTTACATTTTTTATTATGATAAACAACCAGCGTACGGATTGCTTTAAAAAGTTGGTATGTCACTGGCGGCGTTGATAACTCAATTAAGGCTCATCTAAAACAAACAAAACAATTTTTTTAGCTTCAGCATTTCAAAAAATCGATTTATAACTTGCTTCTTTTAAGAAGCATACAATTCGTTTGAAAGTCCTCGGGGGAGCTTTCTGAATGGTTAATAATTAAACACCGCTTAAGGCATTATGAAAGTGACGAGAAACTTCGTATTTTATTATTCAATACCTGATCTCAGCTTGAGATTTATAATATTTAAGAAATCTGAAAAAAATTTAACTAATTATTAGAAATAATTAAACAGTTTCACATGGCAAGCTTAATATGGTAGAACACTGGCTTAACTCAAAAAATGAAGTTTTGCTCAATCTGACATGAGTCGGTGTTTTAACAAAAACAGTTTAAAAACACGTACGAATGGATAGCGTTAACATTGTGAAAAATAGATGGATAGCGTTAAAACAAGCTTCTGTCTATTGTTCACTCAATTATGACCTAAACCATAATCGGTCAGTTTATTATTAAGCGTGCGATATGTATTTGGTATACAACCACTTTATTTTTGAAAATAGGACCTATCGGCTTCACTCTATGCGAGCTTCCTCATCGTTTAAATTTACATACTAAACACATGTATCGGTGCACAGGAACCCTTCATCAGTATAAATATTGATAAAATTGTTACAAATATACTTAACTATTTTTTTTTTAAATATATTGAATTGTATTAAATTGTGTAAAGATTATGTCATTATTTTATTAATAAATATTGACGAACTTCGTGGCCGGTGATAAGTGCTACGACTACTACATCGAAGGTCCTGGGTTCAATTCCCGGCGATGGCAGTGTAATTGTCACACTGTTTTTGATCTGGTGTAGAATTCACGTGACAATCAAATGGCGATAGATTAGCTACCGATCACATGTCATGAGAATCAATATGATAGTTATACTCTGTGCATCGATTTGGCTCTCGCTGTAATGACGTGAAGAGCGATTAAAAAAAATATTATATAAATAATAATTTAAACTTTTGAAGGTCGTCTATGTCTCGAAACATGTATTCATATAGGAAAAAACCAAAAAAAAATTTTTTAACTGATTTTGGAAAAAAAAAATTTAAATCAAATTTTTGTTTGGTTGTAGTTAAGGCTGAAGCTATTACTGTGTAGAATATGTGGTTTTAATTTCATGAGGATCGGTTCAGTGGTTCCGGAGAAATCACCGCCGCCGACCGAAAAAATATAGTTTTGTGAAAAACGCGTTATAAGATTTTTTTAACGAAAAACCTACAGTCAATCCTACAGTCAATCAGCGATGCCTGCACCATACACAATCTCTTTCAATAAAATAAAACAAATCCTCCCTGTCCATAATTTGTTAACGAAGCTTTCCCGTTACAATTTTTGCATTTTAAATATTTCGATAGCATTGAGAAAACTAGGAAAAAATTAAGTGTTATATTTTTAAAATCTTTCAAAAATTTGTCAGACGTAGTGGTCATAAGAAGGGAGGAATGGAAATGTTGTTAACATAAAGCGATCTCTTAATCCAATCAATGACATGTCATAAGTCCTGTAAGCGCCTCGACCACCATATTTTGTTTCCAGAAAACAATTTACATCTTCGTCTCTATTGAGATACAATTAATCCTCAAAAATGATTAACCCGCAATGGGTAAAATTTAGTATTTGTCTACAAGTTGTTTTTAAAATTATTCAATGATGAATCCATTACACATGATGCATTTGTAATAATTAATGAAATTTATTATTTTTGCTTCTAGGTGAATGTAAATTGCATTTGTAATAATTAATGAAATTTATGATTTTTGCTTCTAGGTGGCCAGAAAACAGGCAATGAGGACAGCCAGAAACATGTTTATTGTGAACCTCGCAGTGTCTGATCTCCTCCTCTGTCTGGTGACCACTCCGCTCACCCTTATGGAGATACTGAGCAAGCACTGGCCCTTGGGGAAGCAAGCCCTAATATGCAAGCTGATCGGCACGCTACAGGCCACTTCTATTTTCGTCTCCACTATATCAATTACTGCAATAGCTTTAGATAGATACCAGGTAATATCATTTTATTATTTATTTTAAATTAAGAAAATGTAATTAATTTGAAAACGAATCTAGGAAAACAAGCATCAGTCGACCCAAAAAAGGTAGTCTGACGGCATTATTTCAGTTGGGGGAAGATTATTACTATTTATTATTATTATTATGTTGAATCGCTCATTACATCATGACAGCATGAGCCAAATCGATGTAAAGGGTAGTATTATAGATATCATAGTGTTTCTCGTGACATGTGATAGGTAACTAATCTATCGCCATTTTATTGTCACGTGAATTCTACACCAGATTAAAGATAATGTGACAATCACACTGCCTTCGGGAATCGAGCCCGGAACCTTCGGAGTTGCAGTCAATGCACTTACCACTCGGCTACGAAAGTCGTCAAAGATGAAAATGAAGGATGAGTCACGCGGGATAGAGGAAAATGGAAAATATTTGAAGAGGTCTACACATTCAGCGCGGAGAGATGGCTAAGGAGAAGAAGAAGAAGAATTAATTCGAATGTAAACATCAGTTATTCATTGTTTTTTCGAACAATGATATTAATTTCTATATTAAAAAATTAATACGAATGAAAACGTCAGTTTTCTGGAAGTTTCCATTATGTTTTATAGGAATGACATGTTTCGCCCTTTTAAATCATTATCAAATGTTTATGTTTTAACATTTGATAATGCCTTAGAAGGACGAAACATATCATTCCCATAAAATATAATAAACTTCTAAAAAACTGACCTTTTCATTCGCATTAATTTGTAAACATCTGTTTTCTAGAAAATTTATTTCATTTAACCGGAATGAAGTGAAAAAAAATCAAACTCTTTTTCGCTATATTTATTTTGGAGATCTGGGTCAATTAATACTTTTAAATTGATTACTTAGTACACATGTTTAATTAAAAAATACGTAATTGGAATTTATTTTGAATTTTGGGTACAAACAGTGTCGCAATAGAGGTCAAGTCAATATGACATGTCAAATAATACATATCCTAAATGGCACCTTGTCGAAAAAATCGTTTAGCGTGCGTGTCACGATGTATGCATATAAAAAAACAAAGATCGGAAAGCGTGTTCCCATAGAAAATTATGGAAGAATATTTTTTCTGCCTATCACAACATAATTGAAATTGATGGTTAATGATATAACGTGATTATTTCTTTGTAACACTTTATCATAAAATATATAATGAAAAGCAAATGGCTTTTTCGGTTCAATTTACTAACAATTACTTAAAAAAAATAATGAAAACTCAATTATTTTTTCAGTTTAAAAGTGAATTTATATTTCAAGGACTAATTGTATCTCAATAGAGACGAAGATGCAAATTGGAAACAGAATATGGTTGATCGAGGCGTTTACAGGACGGTTGGATCAAGCGCACGCTCTATGTAATACAACATTCCCCATTCTACCTTTTTTCTTACGACCACCACGTCTGAAATGTTTTTATTTATTTATAAAAATTCGGTCTTCCGCTATTTCTGGTTCCATTAACATCGTTAACATATATATTTATTTACCATTCTTGCTGCATTCATTCTTTTCATATGTCCAAACCATCTTAATGATCCTTTCATTATTTTGTTCATAAATATATATACACTAGTTACAAATTTGTTTCGCCTTGCGAGGGCATTTTCAATCCTTCGAGAATCCCCTTGAGAATACCCTCGCAAGGCGAAAAAAATATTACCACATTTAATTCGAATGAATACGTCAATTATCTAGAAGATTTATTATATTTTATGGGAATGACATAACTTTTAGAAAACTGATGTTTTCATTCGTATTAATTATTAAATATGGAGTTTTACATCATTATTCAAGAAACAATAAATTGCCACATTTAAGAGATACAAAAATCATACCTTTAAGGGGTATTCCATTAAACCAATATTCTTAATTTCTGTCCACTCTCTTATATTCGCAGCCAAGGAAAAATACGACATCCATCCATACATAAAATATAAACTAACTTCTAGAAAACAGACATTTTTATTTATAAAACTTATTAAATATGGAGCCATGCGTATTTACTTTTTATTGTTTATTAAATATTATTCTGATGTAAATCTTCATAAATAGTAACTCTAGAAGTTTTATCGTTTTTATGGGAACAACATGTATCGCCTTTCTTGGGCATTTGATATCTTAGATATCATCCCCAAAAATATACGTTGATAACAAAGAGACGTTTTCATTTGCATTAATTAAGAGTTTAACAACATTGTTCAAGAAATAATAAATAGTAACAATTAAAGCTTAATTTTATTGTTAATTATCAGATGTTGGGGTTGAAATATTAAAATTAAAACGTACAGAATTTTACGTATGCCAAATATCATGTAAACATAACAGTTTCTAAGTAAATAACATACTCGTTAGCATATAAATCAGAGAGCGTATGTTCTGCAGAGATTCCTTTTAAGTTACATTGTGAGTTGCGGGTGAAAACTTCGTGTGAATAACTCAACGAGCCGAAACCGCTAAAACGTGTTTCAATAATTAGGCTCGCATTCAACAACCGTAACGTGACGAGTCCCAGCCCTTGGTACCGGCACTGATTAAACACAGAGTTATGAAATTACCTCAAGAAGCTCTGAAATCAAGTTACAAAAAAAAACTATACGGTTTAAATAATGAAAATAAAAAAGGAATATGTATTTTGGGATCTTGGAAAAATCCGCGTAGCTCGTCTTTCTGAACCGACGTTTCGAGGATCGTTTCAGTCTCCATCTTCAGAGTGGTTATATATGGGGTGGGTAATGTTTGTTAAACTCCTTCTACGCTTTGCCGTGTCACCGGAAATGTTAAACAAACGAGTACATTATCCACCTTATTCTTCTTCCTCAGCGTATTCACGTCCACTCCAGTACAAAGGCCTCATCCATTCGCTTCCATGTCATTCTGTCCTGTGCAGACTGCATCAAGGTTATTCCGACGTGTCCATTCAGATCATCCTTCCAGTGTAGTTGCTGTCGCCCTGCACCTTGCCGTCTCTTTGCCGTTCACGGTCTCTAAGTCAGAAATCTTCTTGTCCACTTTTCATCTGAGCTTCTGGCTACGTGACCTGCCCATTGCCATTTTAGAGTCGCCACCCGGTGGATGATGTCAGTGACCTTTGTTTTTTCTCTCACCGTATCGTTTCTGACCCTGTCTCTTAGGCTTATTCCTAACATGGCTCTTTCCATGGCTCTTTGGGTCATTACCCACCACACACGTATAACGACCCTGAAGGTAGAGACTGCGACGATTTCCGAAACGTTGGTCTAGAAAGACGAGCAACAAGGATTTTTCCAAGATCCCAAAATACATACTGCTACCAATCGTGAAAATCTACGTAAAAAAGATTTTTGTATTTTATTAAAAATGTGTATTTGGTTAAAATCCACTAATGTCTGTGTTTTCGACCGGTTTCGGCAGCTCGCTGCCATCTTCTGGACTAGGCATCTTATGAGCTGCCGAAACCGGTCGAAGACACAAACATTCGTGGATTTTAACTAAATATACACAACATGTAGATGTATGTAGATATAGATGGGACCATCCGTTTTCTATACATTGTGTTATAACTAACTAACATTTCCTGTTTCAATATTCAGGAGTGGCATATTTCCCAAGAAATAGGATTATGAAACATTTATTAAACAATATTCACTCTGTCTATATTATATCTATTGATGATGAATTATATCTATGGATGAGGACATCAGTGTGAATGGTGAAAAACTGGAACAAGTAGATGAGTGGCTATATTTATGTAGTATGTGAATAAAGGGTGGACGAGTGGAGAGGGATATTGAAAAAAGGGTTAGGGCAGGCAATAAAGTGATTTGTGCACTTAAAGTTGTCATCGCAAACAATTGCCAATCCAAAAAAGCTAAAATGGCAGTGCACAAGGGTGATCTTGTACCGTGGAAGCGAAGCATAGAACTGGCAAAAGAAGGCTGAAAATAGAATAAATGGAGTAGAAGTGAGATTTCTCAGACGAATCTGTGGAAAATCTCTGTGTAATAGAGTGTCGAATGACAATATTAGAAGTGAATGCAGTGCAAAAGTTTTTTGAACAGAATAATGAAAGAAACATTAAGATGGTTGGATATTTCAAAAGAATTAATGAAGAAAGAATAGTAAAAAATTGTATTTTAACAATGTTAATGGAACTCGAAATATGGGGAAATCGAGGAAAACATGATACGATCAAATAAATCGACGTGTGTGCATGACATGATAGAAGTATGTCAGGAAAGTGTGGGAGTCCATTATTTCTGCCTACCCCTTCAGCGAGACGGCGTGATGGTTAGTAATTAGTTACTAGGTTGGTTGGGCTAGACGGTTAGGTTAGTTAGTAAAGTTTAGTGTGGTTTTCACTTTTTATTTTATTTTTTTAACTTAACGTTAAGAAAAAAAAATACATTGGGGGTGGAACACGATTAATCTTCTTTGAAATATTATATTATACATTTATTTTAAAAGAATAGTAAAATGTTTTAATTTTAAAATATGCATTTTAAATTCAATAAACATTACTCCTGGCACTGGATTGATTGAAAGTCGTTATCACATAAAATGCTTAAATTTGGAAAAAGACAATTTTTTTTAAATTATGATTTTAAACATTATTTACAGATTCCTTTACGCTACAAGTAATTTATAAATTTGAATTTCGAATTCACTGTATCTTAACTGCGGGTTAGCGGAAGAACTGAAAAGATGAAGAAAGAGTTTATGACAGAATTTAGATACTCCAGAGGCGTTTTAATATTCCTTCCTTATCCTAGCGTTAATTTACATTCAAAGTTTCCGGCGCAGAATCACCATTCGCTGAAGATGAGAGACAGAGTTATGAAATTGGACAAAGGCGGTCCACGTCGGGTCATTCCAATCACGTTTTATCTCGGAAAACTGTTCAATTCATATTTTACGCAACTTAGACATTCCTAACTTTTGATCATTGAATATTTTTATCAAAACAATTTAGAGTTGTTTTAGCTCTTTGCATATAATACTGTTCATTACTACTTCATAGATTAATGAGACATTTGATGGTTTTTTTTTTTCTTTTAAAAAAGACTAATACCAAGGATTAAATCAATTATATTAGAATTTAGTTTTACAATCTTCAATGTGAGCAGAAAATAGCTCATTATTATGAAGAAGGAATCTGGTCGTGTCCAGGCTTGAACCCAAGTCCCCTGGATCAGGAGCCAAGCGTTCTATCCCCTAGACCACCACCCACTAATATATTTGTGTTGTTGTGTGTTAGACAGCCGTTGTCGTCCACTGCTGGACATAGGCCTCCCCCATACTAACTTTTCTACGTATCCCTATCTTGTGCCTTTTGCAGCCAATCGCCAGCAATTCTTGTAATATCAACATATCATCGTGTGGGGGGTCTCCTTCTGTTTCGTTTGTCTTCCGTTTTTTTCCGACATGCAGAATTGGCGTTCGACGTCTCTTGGCTTCAATTCATACGGCACCCAATTTCCAAGCTTTTGGATGAATCCCCATGCTTTTAAACGTCTGAAAATAGTTTCTTGATCAACTCCCAATGATTTTGCATGTTCTTGCGTTTGGCAAGCGTCTTCATCGAGCAATGCGTCCAATTCTTCATCTTCAAACTTTTTGGCTGTCCGGGTCGTTCTTCATCTTCTAAGTCGAAATTGCCACTTTTAAACCGTGCAAACCACTTATGGCACATTTGATCAGCTAGAGCATAGTTACCATAAACCTCCACTAAAATATGATGGCTTTCGGTAGCTCTTTTCTTCATGTTAAAGTAACGAAGAAGAACTCCCCGCAAAAACACTTTTCTGGCACAAAGTTCGACATTTTCAAATGAATAGAAAAAAATGTTGTTTACGCTTCAACCAAATAACATATACTGAAAAAGACGCGCAATGACAGTAGCTTTCAAATGAATGTAGTCACGGATGAACACAACGCGAAATAATACTTGTAACGTCCTCACTTAGAAAACCGCACGAATTAATGCATACTCCTTATAATAAACAGTAACATCGCAACTGAATTTTTTACAAATTTTTAAGATATATATTGTTACTGTTAACATTATATATTTAACCTAAAAAAATCCTAGTAATTCAGCTGTAAATTTAAATGTTAGGATGTTAGCGAGCATGGCGAAACTGGTCGCTGTCGAAATAAAGACAAAAGTGGAAGTTAATAAAAAGCATCGTTTAATTGAATTATTATTCAAAGAATATATACTTAAAGTATACTAAAAACCAACTTACTTGTTATTTTTGTCGTTATTCAAATGTTTTCTTATCCTTCAAAGAAAACTATTCAAACTCCTTATCATAAATATTCCGTCGACACAAAGTCATATCATCAAATTTCAGTGGAAATACCTCGCGTTCCTATGTATTATTCCAATTCCAATGTATACACATACGTCGGATGTGCTGTCTGAGTCTCTAGGCTTGCGAGACTCGGGAGCGATCATAAATAATGTTCTTCATATCCAAAACACGTAAGCTTGTTTACTTTGAAAACATTACCAGCATTTTATACATATTTTATACATTTTTTTCGTAAAAATGATGCCTAGGATTTACCATATATGGGAGATGTGGTATGTAAACTAACAATGTTAAGTCTTATTTGAATAATCTTATGTGGAAATCTTTATATAGGGTAAGAAGTACTAATGTTGGCACCCCCCCAATGATTGGCACTCTTCGTTTCAATAGCACGTAGAAACTGTAAAATTGTCGAAATAATAAATTTTCGCACTGTTTTAAAATCTTTAATTAATATATTTTGCATTTGAGGAATTTATTTTTTCATGCCTGGTAAAACTAATTGAGAAATGGAAAAAGAAATGGAAATGGAAAAAAAACTTTAACAAGTCACCTGATTTCAATGCATTATTTAATATTTACAAAAAAACTTAAACCTACTTGGATTAGTAGAGAAACAACCAATTTACAAGTAGATAATGAGAATGATCCCTCTGAATAAATATATTTACTGTGCCAATAATTATACATTTACGTTATGCCAATCATTATACTCGAGGTGCCAATGATTATGTTTTTAGGATATTTTTTTTGCAAAAAAATCTACGACTAATGGTTATTTCAGAAGGATTGCTGTGTGTGTTTTTTATTATCTAAATAGTTCATAAAATATGAATTTAAAAAGAAAAAAATCATAAACATAAAAAGTGAGACGCATAGACATGAAACATGAAAAGTTTTTCTTAGAGTGCCAATCATTGTACTGCTTACCCTAATACATTTTTTTCTCACGTGAACCAGCTTTTCTCAACTATACAGGTTTAAGAGTATGAATATTTTTTACATAACCTCTTTCACGACATTAAACAAGCTTTTATGATAATAATTAAATAAAACGATGTTTTTTTAACTACTTCCACTTTTGTCTTTATTTAGACAGCGACCGGTTTCGCCAGGCTCGCTGGCATCGACAGACAGACAGACAGACAGTCTGTCGATGCCAGCGAGCCTGGCGAAACCGGTCGCTGTCTAAATAAAGACAAAAGTGGAAGTAGTTAAAAAACATCGTTTTATTTAATTATTATTTAAAATGAACTTCCATCAAGAGATTTCAGTAAAATCATTTGAAGCTTTTATGAGTTGATCTAATAAGAGGCGTTTTAATAATGTTGTTATGAATGAAAACACCGTTTTTTTTTCTATTTTTCACAAGATGTTTTGAAGTTTTAACACCCACATCATCGGGAGAACGATATAAAGTTTAGGGTGTATCGTTCTCTAAATGACGAAGGTATAAAAACTTTGAAACGTTTCAAGAAAAAATAACACAAAAGTGGAAAAAACAGTGAATCTAATTCATAAATATTGTCATTATGGAATTCCACGATGCTTATGCTTTAAGTAGATAAAAATTGTAAATAGGCAATTTTGCTTATTTGTTTCAAAATACTTATAAATTTCTTACTTTTAACTATTTATATGGTTCTTAGAGATATATAAATAAAAAAATATGTTGATAGGGATCAATCCGGGCGACCAATGAAATGAATGTTCCTTTTGACGCAGTTTATGTAATTATGAAGTTGACAAGCAGTCAGCAATGTATACGCAGTATGCGTTCCTTATATCAAATCAAATCAAATCAAATCAAATCAGTTTATTAACTCAAAAGACATTACAAACAGGAAAATGTTTAAGGCATCTATTGAGTACAGGTAAAATATTATAAAAATACAACAAAGTACCATGAACGCATTAGAGATGGTTAGACATTAGGAAGACAACATACTTTCTAAAGTCAAGAGTATTTGTCCCCTGAACGTACCTTCACTAATATAAAAGACGTCGATCTCCGAGGAGACCGCGTTCAGCAGACTAATTGCTCTTCCCACCGGTGTCACCAGAGGCAGATTGGTTCTGGCGGCCGGTTGGTAAAACAATCTGTGCTGTCGCTGTCGGAGAAATCTATCAGGGACAAAAAGACCAACACCCTCTAGCACGGCCGAGTTCTCGAAATATCCCCTGATTAATTTAAAGAAATGGGTTATGAGATGCCATCTCTTCGAAGCTGTAAAGAATTGGTTCCGAGCATTCCCAAAAGAAATGCCGTGGGATAGAGCCACGGATAACTACCATACTCCCTCATGTAGAGATACCTCAGAAATTTTTTCTGAACTCTCTCCAGCATAACGGAATATCTCGCCTCGTGAGGACTCCATATCACAGAACCACTTTCGAGTCTGCTCCGAACCAACGCGTTGTATAGGACTCTGAGCACATTGGGATTTCTGAAAACTCTTCCGGTCCGAATGATGAAGCCCAACATCTTCAGTGCAATGTCACAAATCCTCTCGATATGTGCACGAAAAGTCAGCCTACTCTCATAAATGATCCCAAGATCCTTCATCGTAGATACGTGTGTTAGTTGCTGGTTGTTCATTGTGTATCTATAATACACAGTTCTCAATGCTCTAGTAAACGATAGCATAGCGCACTTAGAGACATTGAAGTACATTTTATTACTGTGACTCCAGTTAACAATATTATCAATGTCAGACTGGAGGCGAAGACAGTCGTCGGGATTGTTAATTTCTAGGAATAATTTCAGATCATCGGCATCATATATCTATCGTCCTGTCTGGCGGCGAGGTACCAGCAGAAGTTCCTCCGGGTGATGGGGTAGTCAGAAGTGCAGGGGCGCAATATGCCATCGCCGATATGGATCGCCAAGCTCATATGCTGAATGACGAAGGTGCTCGCCGCCAGGCAAACCCGTCTATCCTAGGGATTCCGATCTGTGCTCACATTGGTGCACGGCGCTCGTCGGCGTAAACAAATCCTTTTTTTTCCTGATAATGTATTACTGTTATTAAATTGTAGTTGAAATTATTACAATAATTACAATGATAATATTATATATAATCATTTCAACTACAACTTAATAATAGTTATACTACTTCTTCTACTTCACTTTTGGTAGACTCAGAAGTCTATTGTTTCAGGCGGGTCCTCTTGAGACGCTGAACTCCAGCTTTCTCTCCACCGTTTCGGGGGTCGTCCTAGTCGGCGTTGTCCGTTTGGTTTTCCATGGAGAGCTATGTATAGTATTCTATTTGAGCTCTTTCTTTCTACATGTTGATGCCAGTATCGCCGTCTTTGACGTCCCAATCTGACCACATCTTCAACCACGCAGATTTCTCGGATTGCTGTATTCCTAACTCAATCACGTAGGGTTTTGCCAGCTATAGCGCGGAGTGTTTTCATCTCGGTTGTCCTGAGCATGCTCTTTTCACAGTTATACATTGTTTAGAATCAGGGAAAAAATGTTATCCCCATCACTCTTATTTATTATACTAACCAAATAAATTTTGACGTAGATACCAGAAGATGGGAGCAAGCTGCCAAAACCGGTCCAACATAAAAACAAGTGGAAGCATACTAAATACATAATAATAAAGAAAATTTGTATCAAATTATTTTTGATTTCATTATTTAAGAAAGAGGAGCATTTATGAATATTCTAAAATTTATGGAAAAGCGGATAGTTGAGAAATTTACAAAAAAAACATTGAAGCCTTGCCCAACCTTGATATTATACATAGATATAAGATAGATGAGTTATAAAAAAATGTGTCTATAAGGATCAAAAGATAATCATTCACGAATAATACCTAGCTACAAGATGTGTCAAAGTGATTGATGCTGTAAATTAAACGCAATTACTCGTGAATGAATTGTTGTACAGAAGATTTTAAAAATGTATTAATCATTCTAAGTAAAAACACGTCTTGTAAGACATAATACAATGTTTATGAAAATTTGTTTCATGAAAAATACTTCTACACCACTGACATAGTTTTTTTTATGTAAAATTCTTAAACGATGTTCCTAAATAATAATAATCTCAATAATTTAAGTAGAACCAAATTATCTTTTTGGTTTGAACTCATTTAAGAGTGATATGTTTATATAGAACTGAATGGTTCTATAGTATGGAGAAAACGTTTTCAAAAACACAAGAACACTTAACTTACTAACTAATCATCACGCCGTCTCCCAAATGGGTTGCCAGAAATAATGCACTGCCACCCTTTTCTTTTCTGACATACTTATCTCGCTTCCTCAACATTCATATATCGTGTCATGCACGCATGTCAATTTATCTGACTCCCTACGTGGCTGACATTCAATATTTAATTCATTTAATCATGCCACGTCTTTCTCGAATTTTCTTTATTACGTATTTCTAGTTCCATTTACATCTCAAACATTATTTCTTTTACTACTTTTTCTTTATTTATTCTTTCCATGTATGCAAACCATCTTAATTAAACCACAAAAGTTTGTTAAACGTATTCTTAAAATAATTTCTTTAATTTGAATAACTTTTTGAAAACATTGTATTTTCACAACCCTTATTTGCACCTTTCACAAACATGTTTCGGGACACAGACATTCGTTCTTTTGTGTGTGAATTTTAAAATCCATACACTGAATAAAGGAAGTCTGTATCCCGAAACATGATTGTGAGAGGTGCAAAAAGTGTTGTGAAAATACAATGTTGTAACAATGCAAAAAGTTATTCAAATGTGAACCCACAACACAAAGTGATAGAATATAGATGGAATAATCAATTTTACATTAAATTAGTCCATTGTGGCCGAGACACTATGTTACTTTAACATTATAAACTGTTATATTAAAAAACATTGTTTTATGCATATTATTGTAACACCTCATCATGTTAACATAGGTTGACGAAACAACTATCGCGTTAAATAAAAATACAATTGTTATAAATTAAACGAAGTTTTTTGATTTAACATTTGGATACAATATCCCATTAGACGTAGCTACACCTCTTTTTATTTGGTATGGAATAAAATATGTTTACACTGAAAGATAGAAACTTCCAGTTTGTTTTCAAAAAACTATTCACAGAACGAAATGGAGGCGTATAAAAGAAATAAATAAACTATTTAGAACAATTCGATGAATTTAAATGTTTCATTTTTTTTAATAATACGACTACATATTGAATTTCCAACCTACGCCAAAACATGCAATGGGAATAGCATTCATGTTATACAGATTGCCGGATAAAGAAGGTAGGCGCAGATCTGCTCTAAAAATTGTGTTTTAGCCTATTTACGCTATGAACTAAACTTTGTTTGTATTAAGCAAAGTTTATACATCTCTTAAACTCTTTTACGACATCGTTTACTCCAGTCACAAAAAGTTAATGAAATATTTCAGAGTAAACAATGTGGCTGGTATAGGAAAAATAATATTACATACGACTTAAAAAAGTTTTCTTAGTTAACAAGGCTTTGCGTATGGACAAAGGTAGTAAGATTTGATTAATTTCTCGGGCCTGTAAATTATTCAAGTTTCGCATATCCGTAACATGCGAATACAAGTTTTAATTAAGTACAATATGAAGAGCAAATGTCATTTGATAATGCCTTAGAACGGTGAAACATGTCATTCCGATAAAATATAATAAAACTTGTAGAAAACTGACGTTTTCATTCGTATTAATTATTTAATATAGAGTTTTACATCATTGTTCAAGAAACAATAAATACATAATGGTTACATTACAGAATAAGTGCAATGAAAAATGAAAAAAATATTAATCAAAAATTTTGTTATTTATTTACGAAAATGCATACTTACGAAATGTTTTTAAACTAACTCAATTGTTTTGAATACCGAAACAAAAAAAATAAATAAAAAATTTGTTTATTATAATGTATTTCGTGTGCTTCCACTTGTGTAATGATCGACCTAAAAATGGCAGCAAGCTGCCGAAACCGGCCATTCTCTCTGCCTACCCCTGCAGAGAAACGGCGTGATGGTTTGTTTGTTTGTTTGTTTGTTTGCTTGTTTTTGCCTTTAGACAGCCGAAATATGTCACTCCCATAAATTATACTAAAACTTCTAGAAAATATATGTTTTCATTCGTAGAAATAACTGCAAAGAATATTTGCGATCAGTTAGAAAATATATCGTATTTAAAACAAATATACAAATAGAATATGATTTTGGTATAAAAGATGAAAAATACGAGTTATCAGAAACGTGCTTAGCTTAAAAGGTTTATATTTAAAAACCTTAAAACAAGTAGAAATAATTGAACTCACTTGTAAAAAACGTTGTTATAAGTCATTGAAAAATCATCACTGAAAAAATAAATATTCTCCTATTACACTAGAGACTCATTTTCTAGCACTATGTTATCATTGGCTGTCCCTCTTGTCCGAGGAAGACTGTCCTTCATGGTTGTGGGTCCGCATGTGTCTGAAGAGCCCGATTCTGGACCCACATATTCTGGGGCATCTGGGGCAGGGGAAGGCGCTTGTAGTAGAGCCGTCACCGTCTTCCAGTGGTCTCTCCTTTCTCCTCCTCCTCCTCTCTGTGACGTCGTCTCTGCACTGTGCTTCAAAGTCTTGCGTGTCTTAATGTACTGCTGTTCTCCACCTAGGTCTGTCTTCTGCACTCTTTTCCCAGCAATCACAGTCGATGTTAGTCTTTTGTAGGTTCCCTTTAAGGGAGTCCTTGAAGCGTTTCCTTTGACCACCTATGCATACTTATATTGTGAGATACAGCACTATGTATCTTACAATAAAGCTGAACTTTTGAGACTTTTGTGTTTTTAGTCGTATCTACGTCATTACGTATTATATGTTACGTATATTATAAATCGTATTTGTAAAACATTATTTATTATTCTTCTTCTACTTCTGAATGTAGATATTGCAATCTGTTTATGCAGGATATCAACTTTCTTCCTGTGATAAAGACGACCAGCCTTCTCTCCATCTCTTTGGTGGTCGTCCTGGTGGTCGATGGCCATCTAGAGTCTCGTGCATCACGATATTAGGAATTCTTGCTGGATCCATTTTCTCGATGTGGTCCCTTGAGAATCGTCTTATCTGCCTACTCCATCTCACTATGTCTTCAATTTTACAGGATTTGCGAATTTCTTCATTGGGTATCCTATCTCTAAGGGTTCTCTCTAATAGGTCTCAATGTTTTCATTTCTGCTACTCTTAAGAGATGTTTGGTTCTGACAGTGTCTGCTCTTGCTTCGATTCCGTATGTCATTATGGGCCTGATGCAAGTTTTTTTAAATTCTAACTTTGCTTTCTACTAGCATATGTTTATTGTCCCAGACAGTATCCGGGACAGTCCAGTGATAACTGCAGCTTTATCAGTCTGTTTTTTAACTACATTATATAGATCGCTGCAACTAGATATCTCCACACCCAAATATCTGAACTTCATGACCTGTTCTATGGGTTTATCGTCTTACATCTGAGAGGCTGTTAAGCATTCGATTTTGAAAAATTCTTAAGAAAATATAAAATACTAATTTTAAAGTAATTTACATCTTTGGTATGTCAGGATACTGAAGTTATATCCAATTTCAAATATAGAAGGCTAAGGAATTACGGCGGAAACTTTTAACTAGAATTTCGTTCAAATTAAGAACGCGATATCTTGTCGCATTATAACTTTATGTAGATATTTAACAAATTAGATTATCAAAGTTGGAAATATTCACTCATAAATTGCTTTTCAAAACAAGTTTCATTCTTCAACCGGACACCGAATTTTATCAGTCTGAAAATACTGTATCAGCATCGCATTTTGAAAATATAACAGGGTGTTTCGGAATCTTGTGACTCAAATAAATGTCATTACAAATATACGGGATAATATAACTACTTGTATTATAAGAAGATTTCGTAAGAATATTCATAAATATTTAAAATTAAAAAACAGTGATTAAATTGTAAATAAAACACTTGTTTTCCACCACTTGAGTATTATATTTTACACGACTAGTTTCGGAAGCTACATATGCTTCTATATTCAAACCTCTAGATGGAAGCATCTGTAGCTTCCGAAACTAGTCGTGTAAAATATAATACTTAAGTGGTGAAAAACAAGTGTTTTATTTATAATTTAATCATGTCCTACCACAAAGTAAATGCAGAAAAAATAAATAACATAAAACAGTGATCATGTCATGTCATAATTTTATATTAATGTCAAAATTACTTGCGCATCGCAGTTTTAAATTATTGGTTTCTTGTGTATTTTTTGTAAAGCTTTAATATTTTTATCTAATTATCAGCTGTAGTGATATTATGATAAGAAAATAAAATTCTGATGTGAGTTAAATTGGACCACGTGAAAATTTACAAAAAAAGAAACCACAGTTTATACAATATTAAACTTACACAAATATTAAAATAAAATTAATAACACGATTTTAACATACATGAATTCAATTCAATTCAATTACCATTACAGACATTTTCCCTTGAGCTTTAGATTACATTTAAAATCAATTTAAGTACAATACGCAAATAGTGAAAAACCTACTAATTGACTTGTGCTTTTTTTTAAACTTCTAAATTAGAAAACTTTTCATTTCCAATCCATTTTTTTGTATTTCATACAAATGATATTTATTATATGTTTTTATTTTTAACACTGTTTTAACTTTAATAATTTTTTTTAAATATATGTTTATTTACCGTTTAATTGAATCATTGTTATAATATCACAATTGATTTAATTTCGATGAAATTGTCGCGACAGCTGTTTCGCTAACTAATCTTAGCATTATCAATTGTAACAATCAAATATTAATTTTATTGATTGTAACACCTGATGATTTTGTCGTTGGTAAGCGAAACAGCTGTCGCGAAAATTTTATATAAATCAAATCAATTCTCATAATTTAATAAAACAGTTAATAATGTTGAAATATCAATGTGTTTACGCCAAAACAATGGATTTTCTATGTACTTTTGAATTTAAAATTAATGAAAATGTCTGTTTTCTCGAAGTTTAATTATATTTTGTGGGAATGAAATATATCGCTTGACCCAGGTATTATCATTTGTTTGATAATGCCAACACATCAAACATTTAATAATGGCCTAGAAAGGCGAATCCTGTCATTCACATTCACAAAACTGACGTTTTCTTTCGTATAATTTTTAATAAGGAATTTTACATTATTGTTTAAGAAACAGTATACAACTGTTTCTATTGAACCTGTATTTAAAATATTCCAAAAGTTTATGAATTCGAATCTGAAAATTATGACTAACAAACTTAGAGTGTAATTGGAGCTTCACAGAAATTATAGAATTTCCTCTTGATTTAATACTCTCTAACCATCGTGTTTGAATGACATTTCTATAGTGTTACTCAATATTGTTAGAATTCAAGTGCTATCAATTTACTTTTGAGTCAAGTTTAAGAAAAGTTATGCTGTTACTAGTCATCATAAGAGGTTAAAAAATATATTCTGATATTAAAATGTATAAAAGATTGAACAAAATAATGAAAGGTTCGTTAAGATGGTTTGGACACACGGAAAGAATGAGTGAATGTGTGAAGAATATATATGTATGCGACGACGTGAACAGAGCTTAAAATAGAGGAAGGCCGAGGAAAACTTGGAGCGATCAAATCAATCAAATATTATATTTAATTGTATCTCAATAGAGACGAAGACGCAAACTGGAAACTGAAAATGGATGATCAAGGTGTTTACAGGACTTATGACCTGTCATTGGTTGGGTTAAGCGCACGCTTTATGTAATTACAACATTCCCTATTCCACCATTGTTATTATGATCATGCATGATAAAAAAATATTATATGTCGGTTATGTGAGAAATCAAAGAAATCGACGTGCGTGCCTGACACGATGTATGAATGTAGAGAAGGCGAGAGATGTATATCAGGACAAAAAAGTGTGGCGGTCCATTCTTTCTGCCCATCAGGGGAGACGGTGTGATGGTTAGTTTAGTTTAGGGCAAACAAAACATTCATAGCCAATTGAATTGAACATTTATTTCTTGATCAATCTTCACATTAAATAATCAATACGAATGGAAACGTCCGTTATCTAGAAGTTTTATTTCATATTATGGGATTGACGTGCTTTGCCCCTATCTAAAGCATTATCAAAAACACCAATTATGCCTAAGCAAGGTGAAATATTTCTCCCACATAAAACAATGAGGTAATCGGAAAAAAAACGAGGGGCGTACGTATTACGATGAATGAACGTCAGGACAGACTAGTGTGGCTGTCTTTCCTTTCTACCTACCATCAGGGGGGAATGACGTGATGGTTTGTATGTTAGTTTCTGACGTTCGCTTGGACTAATTAAGTGATTTATAGTCCCTCAGATATTTCTGACAGCCACAGCATAGATTGTTTTACCTGCCGGCTCCCAGAACCAACCTGCCTCTGGTGACAACGGTGGGAAGAGCCATAAGTCTGACGAACGCGGACTCCTTTGAGATTGACGCCTTTTAAGTTAGTGAAAGTACGTTCAGAAGACAAATATTCTTAACTTTAGAGAGTATCTTGTCTGATTTGATTTGATTTCATAATTCCCGAGAAATTCGAAACATGGTGCTTTCGTACACTTTTTGAAAACGGATGCTTATATCAATATTAATTACTATATTTAAATTATATCAATAAATTGGTGGTCTTGGGGATAAAATGCTTGTCTACTGATCCAGGGGATTTGGGTTCAAGCCTTAATATGATTAGATTTCTCCTATTTATTGTAGGGTAACATATAGTGGCTTCCTCTTGTATTTTGCACAGCTTTCTATCCTGAGCAGGGTGGTGGTCTAGGGGATAGAACGCTTGGCTCCTGATCCAGGGGACTTGGGTTCAAGCCTGGACACGACCAGATTCCTTCTTCATAATAATGAGCTATTTTCTGCTCACATTGAAGATTGTAATAATAAATTCTAATATCATTGATTAAATCCATGGTATTAGTCTTTTAAAAAAAAAAAAAAAAACTAACAGTTAAATGAAGACATAGAAGGTTTAACGCCGCTTACCCGAAGCTGTTATAGGACGCAGCGGCGCCCCTTCGTCAGCTTCGCTCAAACAATCCCTAGACCCGCTCCAATCTGTCACTCGTAACAATCTTGCCCCATCTCTCCCAACTTCATCCTCCAATCGTCCAATTGGTCTTCACCACCTGGGTGCCACTCCAGCAATCTTTTTGGGGTTTGCGATGACCGTATCCTCTGCACGTGACCGGCCCATCTCAGTCTATTCAGTCTGACCTGGATGGAGAGACTGGGAGCTTTGTAAATATGGTACAGCTCGTCATTATGCCGCACCCTCCAGCCTTCACCGTCATTCACAGATCCTAAAATTCTGCGCAGCGCCCTTCTCTCAAAAGTATCCAGTCAATGTGTGGATTTTGCTGTCATTGTATACGCCTCACATCCAAAGGTCACTACTGTTTGGATGATAATTGTATACATGGAATAACCATTTTAATCAAATTTTTATTTCGGCCATGTTGGAAGTCGCCAGAATCGACGTACGTGTATTAGTTGCAAGAGAGGTGTATGAGGATAGAGTTGTGTGGCGGTCCATTATTTTTACCTACCCCTTCAAGGGAACGGCGTAAAAGTTTTTTCCTTATATTTGACGTGTTTTAAAAGAATCGTTTTTTTTACGATAATCCAAAGATTTTTCAAACAATAATTTATAGAGATGTCAGCGGTGATCAGATTTAATTCCCTAGTACTTGAAAGCAACATTTAAAATGACCAAATGATTTTACTGAAATCTCTTGATGGAAGTTCATTTTAAATAATAATTAAATAAAACGATGTTTTTTAACTACTTCCACTTTTGTTTTTATTTAGACAGCGACCGGTTTCGCCAGGCTCGCTGGCTCGCTAAAAAACAATGAAATTGCGGTTTGTGTTTTTAATTATTGTTTTCATGTACATTTAGAAGCAAATTTTTCTGAACTTTTATGAAATAACAAGAAAGTTATAAAAAGTTTAAATATCGTTTTTCATAAAAAAAAAGTTTAAAAAATCGACCAGTCTGTCGATGCCAGCGACCCTGGCGAAACCGGTCGCTGTCTAAATAAAGACAAAAGTGGAAGTAGTTAAAAAACATCGTTTTATTTAATTATTATTTAAAATGACATTCATCATCATCATTATCAGCCGTCTGTCATCCACTGCTAAATGAAGGCCTCTCCCAAAGCACGCCACCGCCCCCTATCCATTGCCGCTTCCATCCATCCAGGTCCAGCAATCCTATTCACATCGTCATGACATTAATGTTAGTATTACAATTTAGAAAATGTTACCTAATTCTTCTTCTTAAAGTGCCCTGTCAGGTCCCCTGACGTTGGCGATCACTCTGGTAAACTCCTCCCTATCCTGCGCTGTCCGGAACAGCTCCTCCACAGTTCCGAATCCCGTCCACTCCCTCACATTGCGCAGCCAGGACATTCTGCCCTGCCCCCCTCCGGCCCTCTATTTTTCCCTTCAATATTAGATGCAGCAGGCGATACTTCTCTCCTCGCAGAACGTGACCCAGATATGCAATCTTGCGGACTTTGATTAATGTCAGCAGCTCTCTATTTACTCCTGCACGATTCAGGACTTCTGTGTTCGTCACTCTGTCCGTCCATGGGATCCTGAACATTCTTCGGTGAAGCCACATTTCAAATGCCTCTAACCGGTTCATTGTATTTACTTTTAACGTCCATGTCTCACACCCATATAACAGAAACTACCAGACATAACACTTTAACATCATCTGTCTTAGTTTTAAGTTGACATTGTCATTGCAAAAGAGTGACTTCATTTTGTTAAATGCTGTTCTTGCTGCTTCAATCCGATATTTCAACTCTACATCTGGGTCAAGGGTGTCTGTAAGCATGCTGCCGAGGTATCTGAACTTTTCCACCTTTTCAACATTGCAACCGTTCAGTTGTATCACCGAATCAGTATAATCCAGTCTAATTCTTCCAGTCTTTACATAATTATTTTAATATATTTTTTTATAGAATCTTTTTTACTACCCCTTATCTGTATAAATATATATACCTAAAGGATTAAGTTTATATCAGTGTGACTAGTTTGTCGATGCCAGCGAGCCTGGTGAAAACGGTCGCTTTCAAAATAAAGACAACAAGTGGAAGTACTTAGAAAAAAAGACATCGTTTTATTTAATTATTAGTTACATTTTTTTTAATCTACCTGTTGCCATGACCGCATAGCGACAAATGGTAAACACATGAAATTCACCACGTACAATGTACGCCCCAATGTGTTCATCTGTGGTTCGGGAGATTGCTCCCAGCGTTGATGAGTAAAGAGATTTTCTAGTAACATCCCCTTATAAAGTTTAATACAGATTTAGGCAATATTCTGTTTTGTTTTCTAAATACTAACCGGGCTCAGTAATTCGAGAATTTTAATAGAACTTACGAGTACAAAACCCTGAATTTCGTACTCGAAATCTCTGCGTTTTAATATCACTTTTGGCTGAAGTGCGAAATTATTCTATTAAAAATTCTTTAAAATATTTTCTAGGATTTTGAAGCTTATGCGTATTCAATGTTTAATGTTTGTTTTCTTTCGAAATGTTTGGTTTCCTAAATATTATTTTTACAAGTAGAATAATAATAAAAAATGCCAATAAAAAGTACGCGAAAAATAATTAAATTGCTGTTTGTGTTTTTAATTCTTGTTTTCGTGTACATTTAGAAGCAATTATTTCTGAACTTTTGTGAAATAACAAGAAAGTTATAAAAAGTTTAAATATCGATTTCATAAAAAAATGTAATACAATATTACGAAATATTTCATTTGGTCTTGTTTTGGCAATGATTTTGTTTTGATAAAGAATGGTTAAAAATACAATATATCCCAGTAGTGTTATTGGAATAATAAATCGAGGAAGGCCAAATCATGGCATGACCAAATTAATTAATTAATTACTGAAAAGCGCCCATGTTCAAAGTAGGAACAATCTACGACCGTGCATGTCACGATGTATGAATGTTTATGATGTTTTTATAGTGGTATACAATACATATTCAAAATGAAAAATAACACATTAAAAAAATGTGAATATCTTTAATGTTGGCTTTATTATATAGATAATTTTATGCCATTATTGTTAAAATATGGTTTCGGGCATATGAGCGCCACGGCCAGCTCGAATGAAGCGCAATCGTGAAATCCAATTTTCGACAATTGTCGTCTGTGTGGATGCGTTTTATCTACTAGAGTGTACGTGGTGCGAAAACGATCCATGGTCTTTCGAATAACTTGCTCGGATGGACGATTATGTCGACCGTAAAATGGACGTAGTGCACGATGGCGAATCGAACCATGATTTTCAAAATAAATTTGCGAATTCGAAAGCGCTGTTCTGACGTCAGTCTATTTATGGTAAAATGGCAAAACGTATTGACTACAAATCAACTATTAACTGTCAAATTATAAGTTTGTAGAAACAATGTTGCTAGTTTGAAAACCAAACCTCTAAAAAAACAGCCTATAGAAGAGTCGCGAGAGTTATGTCACGATAGAACAGTGTGGTGGTCCATCCTCTCAGCCTACCTCTCTGAGGAAAATAGCGTGATGGTTAGTTAGTTCGTTAAAGAATGTTTTTTTTAAGAGAAAAAATCGGGGTAGATGAGGGCTTCCTGGAAAACTATTTTGTAATGGGTATGCGTTGTATGTTCACCAAACTGCTTCGTGTATGAATAAAACTTGTATCTTGAATCTAAATGTTTGTTTTCTTTGTCCCCAGGTAATCGTCTACCCTACGAGAGAAAATCTACAGGTGATGGGAGCTGTATTCATCTTGTCTTTAATATGGGCTCTGGCAATCGTGCTGGCATCTCCCATGTTCATATACAGAACCCTCAAGACTCACAAAATCAACTTGTTCGGCATTGATACAGTCAGCTTCTGCATGGAGGAATGGCCTATAGAACACGGACGGGCATATTACTCTGCTTTCAGCCTCGTAGTTCAATATCTTTTACCGATTATAGTTGTTTCAGCCGCTTACCTGAGAATCTACTTCAAGCTGAAATACAGATACGTGTCCACGAATTTGACAGGAGAAGTTAAAAAAGAACGCGAGAGGGGAAGACGAATGCAAAGAACTAATTCTCTCTTAATTGCCATTGCCGTTATTTACTGTATAAGCTGGTTGCCTTTGAATTCATTCAATTTATACGCCGATCTAAGCGACGAACCTTTCATGGATCATCAAAGCCTTCTCGTAATGTACGCGATTTGCCACATGATGGGAATGTCAAGCGCGTGTTCCAACCCTTTATTGTACGGATGGCTGAATGATAATTTTAAAAAAGAATTCAGGGAGATATTGGCTTGTGGAAGTTTGGCGAGGGTTGGGAGGTCATTTCGTTCGCCGGGGAGGAAGCAGCTGCCGGAAACGACCCAGGGAATCAGGTTGAACGTAATGAAGTGCAGCGATATGCAGGACATCACTGAGAATGGGATGCATCTGACAGTAGCAGACACGGAGATGACGATTCTGGCCAGATAGAGGTACTTTTGCCGGCGCCTCAAAAGGGAGCGCGCCGATCTTGACTTCCGCTCCTTGAAGAGGCCGAACATTTATTGACAATTAGAAAATGGGAAGAGCAATCTTTCTATAGAAGCCAGAAGCGGAGAGATGAACAATCTGCAAAGTGTTTAAAATGGACACAACAACTACGCTTTGAGTGATTTGGTTGTAGAAAATTTTAAATTATAATAGTGAAAGCTTTTGCTTCATAGACACTGCGTCACGCAAGTTTTGTAGAAATTTAAAATAATAAATAAAACTTTTAAACAATTTGTAATAATGAATAAAATGCTTAACAATACATATTATTATTTAGTAGGTAAATTTAATGTTTTCTAAAGCTTCTGTATTTTGTTTTTACAACACTTTATTTGTTTTAATGGACCAAACAACCATTTTGCCCAAATTCTAAATAGTTATAATAAATTTCTTAAATTTAAAATGTCCACTCCATCGCGTTGTTGTCCATCTATTAGAAAACAAACAAACAAACAAACCATCACGCCGTTTCCCCGCAGTTGTAGGCAGAGAGAATGGACCGCCACACTACTCTATCCTGGCAAACCTCTCTAGCTTCCTCATACACGCACGTCGATTCCTCCGACTTCTAGCATGACCAACCTTTAAAATTTGATTAATTTGGTCATGCCATGTTTTCCTCGGTCTGCCTCGACTTCGTACCCCATTTACATCATTAACGTATACTTTCTTAACCATTCTTTCTCCATCCATGCGTTCCATATGTCCGAACTTCATAATTTTGATCATAATACCTTCTTCCGCTCTACATTCCTTTCTTATATCAGCATTTGAGATTCTGTCGTATATCGTTCTACCACACATACGTCTTAGGAACCTCATCTCTACCGCATTTATTCTACTCTCATCCTTCTTCTGCCAGTTCCATGCTTCGCTTCCATACATTAGGGTTGGGACCAGAACTATTAGAAAGATTATGAATTTTACATTTTGTTTGTTTTTGTAACTCTGACGAACTCCGGTGAAAGCGAAATTGTTTGGTTTGTTAAAACAAATGAACTGGCGTAATAACAAAATTTTAAAGGGTCTTTTGTTTTTAATAATGCTACCCCAAAAAATAAAGTATATCATACGAAATATGGTTTTCCATACTTCTCAATGCTGATCTCAATTTCTATCGTATCAAATTCATTCATCCCGTGTTTATGTAGATCTTCTAATATTAATAAACGAACAAAGGTTATATTTGAAATGGACCAGTGAAAATAACTATAGCATGGAGTCGTCTCCATTAGTTTATAACTTGTGGGGTTGATCTTCAATCTTTATTATTTTTTGTTTCTTCATTACTAAAGGTATCCATGTAGATGTACCTGGCTAAAACAAAACACATATAATCCTTTCTGTTCTCCGCAGCCCGCACGGCCGATGTCTCTCCGCTCCGAGGTCTCTTCCGGTCATATTCTTAATCTGGTTACACCAGTGTGGAGGATTTCAACCTCTACTTCTTTTGCCTGGAACATTTCCTGTGACAATACATTTTTCCAGTTTACCCAGCTCTGTTTTGCCAATACGACCAAAGAAACTCAATACTCAACGACTGCTTATTCAAAAAAAATCAAATCAGTTTATTTAGTCAAAAGAGTATTTGTCCAAAGTACCTTCACTAATATAAATGACGTCGATCTCTGAAGAGACCGCGTTTAGCAGACTAATTGCTCTTCTCACCGGTGTCACCAGAGGCAGATTGGTTTTGACAGTCAGTAGGTAAAACAATCTGTGCGTCGCTGTTGGAGATATCTATTGGGGAAAAAATACCAACATCCTCCAGTACGGTCGAGTTCTCGAAATATCCCCTGATTAATCTAAAAAATAGGTTATTAGATGCCTATCTCTTCAAAGCTGCAGAGAATTGGTTCCGAGCATTCCCAAAAAGAAATGCCGTGGGGTAGAGCCACGGATAACTACCATACTCCTTCATGTAGAGATACTTCAGATTTTTTTTCTGAACACTCTCCATTACAGATAGTCTTCCTGTTTTTATTTTCAGTCTGCATCAGCCTAATACTGCAATCAGCCGCAGCTTTATATGACCGACTTAATCTTGTATGTCTATATATTTTTTCGTCACCCTGGATTTTTAAATTAGAATGCATTTTTATAGACAACATCTTTCATAAATCAAACATGCCAAAACCAACGTGATTTATGTTTCAATAGACTGCATTATGAAATTTTGACACACTTTTAATATCCCCTATGTTTGCTTATTTATATTCTTCTTTCGGTGCCGTGTCAGGCCACTCCAAAGTTGGCGATCACTGCAGTAAGGGCATCTCTATCCTGCGTCACTTGGAACAGGTTCTAAACTCTTGTTATTCCTGTCCACTCTTTGATTTTCCGCAGCCAGGACAGCTGCTTTCTACCAACTCCCCGACGTCCTTCAACTTTATTTATTAATATCAGTCGAAGGAGGTGGTATTTTTCTCCCATTAGCATATGACCCAAATAATTGATTATATTATAATAAACTAATACTCGTATGTGAGGTAACGAAATGGAAACTTACTGATTTCAACATAATTCTAACTAACATTCATTTAAATTAAAACACGCTTATCATATTACTTTTTTTAAATGTAGGTATTTATGGTATTTTCGCCAACCGATGTTGATACCATCAGGTGTTCATTAAACGCAACTTATATAAGACCTGATAACGACAGTATCGGTTGGCGAAACAGCTGTGGCGACAATTTTATAAGAATTCAAATAAAAAAATGTGATACATATTAATTGATTATTGATTAATATTCCCGTCTTCGTCTTGGTCAACGCTAAACTACGACAATGTGTTATGTTTGGTCAGTGTATTCAAAATCAGTACTATGAACAGGCTGGAGCCATTCGAAATGTGGATACTTCGTAGAATGCAACGCCTTCCATGGACCGATATGGGAAGCAATATTATTGTGCTACAAAGAGCAAGAATAGATAGACAATTCATCATCATCCTAAGCTCGACAGCCCTGGGTGGGCCTTGGCTGAATCCAGGAGCTTTCTCCATTCTTGTCTGTTTGATGCCCCCATTCTCCAATTTCTCACTTGCAACACCGATGCATCCGTGTTGACACTGTCCATCCATCGCATTTTGGGCCTTCCTGGTCTTCTACGTCCCTGTGGTACTGAGAGCGTGAGGCGTTTTGTAGGGTTGTCGTCGTCCATTCTGATTATGTGACCAGCCCATCTCAGGCGCCCTACTTTGATGGATCTGATCACATCGGGCTCTTTATAGATATCATATAGCTCTTGGTTATATCGACGACGCCAACCATTGTGGTCTCTCACTGGGCCATATATTGTCCTAAGAACCCTTCTTTCAAATGCTGCGATGGACCTTTCAGTGTGTTTTGTCATCACCCAGGTTTCAGAGGCATATGTGAGGACTGGTTTGATCAGCATATGTGAGGACGGAGAATAGATAGACAATTGCTGACTGATATTAAGGTCTGGAAGGTGTCCTACCTGAGGCATTTGCGTAGAAAAGAAAAGTGTGAGTTGCTGCACTTGATCTTCTTCTTATTATTTTTTTTTCTGTCACACCTCCGTGGTGCATAGGGCCTCAAGGAACCTTCTCCACCCGGCTCTATCGCATGCTTGATGCCTAACATCATCCCAAGTGAGGCCTGCTGCCTTAACCTCGTCCTGCAGGGTTCTTTTCCAGGTGGCTCTAGGTCTGCCTTGCTTCCTCTTTCACCCCATAGGGGACCAATCTAGTGCGCCCTGAGCGATGCAGGCAAGGTTCCGTCTCAGAATGTGACCGATCGACTGCCATTTGCGTCTAGCGACTTGTTCTCTAATTGGCTTTTCGCCTGCTATAGTCCAGAGAACGGCATTTGACACCATTTGGGGCCAATAGATTTTGAATATTGAGCAAAGGCACCTATTTATATACACTTGGAGTTTGTCAATAACTTCCGAGGTAGATTACCAAGTCTCACATCCGTACAGCATTACGCTTTTAACGCTACTGCTGAATATTTGGAACTTGAGCTTTCTCGAAATGATACCGGAACGCCATACAGGGCGAAGTAGGAATGGAAAGGAAACGGATAAAATAGAGGGTTGTTGAGGAATGGAAAGGAAACGGATCTCTTGGCACCGGAATATTCGTGACTGGACTGGGATTGTAACAGTCGAGAATTCAGAATTGCGCAAGGCAAGAATATGCACTCTCAAGTAATAGTGAACGTCAGGGGGACCCTATTACACACGAAGAAGAAGACAATTAATAATTTTATTTCAAATAAAAACTATAAAGCAATGCTATGCAATTGGTATTTCAGATAAACATTGTTTTTTTTTTTTGTCGCATTTTTGCATCAGCAACTGTGGACATATGACGCATTCATTTGTCACGATTTTTGATAATACTAATTAAATTACATCTCTTCGCTGTCTTAATTGAATTAATTACTATGTATTATGTAGAAAATTGTCAATTTTAACCGTTACTTACAACATGTTTTACGAAAAATTGAAAACGAGAGACATTCCTTAGATAAATTTGTAATTTTTAGAATGTTAATTTTATTAAGGCTCTCTTATACTAAATTATAAGTAACAAGTAATTTCTGTGTCTTAATTATAATTAATTTATCATAATATAGCGTAGAAAGGTTTCCAGAATGTATTAAAAATGTGTTTTCATCGAAAATGAAAAATCTAAAAGAAAATGAAATTATTAGACTAAGTATCTCAATGTAAGCGCTTCTCTGCTTATTTAATTAACATTTTTAAAATAATAAATGCTGTCTTAATCTATTTCTAAATTTCACTAATTTTATTAAGCTGTATGAAAAAACTAAGATCGGTCCAGAATTAAATAATAATATTTAAAATTATGATTAAATTTTTAATTAGAACACCGTTATAGAATATCTCAATTGATTTAATTTCTTTTCAAATTGTCGCGACAGCTATTTCGTTAACCAATGTTAGCATCAGGTATTACAAACAACTGCTGTTAGTTGTTTGAACGTCTTTTGATGCTAAAATTGGTAAGCGAAACAGCTGTCGCGACAATTTTAAAATAAATTAAATCAATTGCGTCAAAGCAGTGTTTTAATTCAACAGTTAAAAATGTTGAAATATCAAAAAAATTTCCACCAAAACAATGGATTATAAAATTATTATTAATTTGATGTTGAAGTCTTTCTGGAATGGTGTTCTTTTACCGACGTTTATGTATTGAAGCGAAGCATAGAATTGTTAAATGAAAGATGAAACAAGAAGAAATTGATAGTAAATTAGATCTATTAGGTGAATGTGGGGTAAATCTGTGTATGGTAGTGTCAAATTCAAATATAATAAGTGAATGCACTACGATTGAAAGTGTTATAAAAATAATGTTGAAAAGATCATTAAGATGGTTTGAATACATGGAAAGAATGAATCAAGAAAGAATCGAAAGGAAGACCGACGAAAAAGTGGCACGATCAAATCAATCAAATATTGAATGTCGACCATGCGAGGAATCTGAAAAATCTACGCGTGTGCATGATACGTTGTATGTATGATGAGGAAGCTAGAGAAATGTGCCGGTCAATTTTTTTTGCCTACTCCTTTCGGGAGACGGCGTGGTGTTTAGTTTGTTTTGTATATTGTTTCTCTTAAAACGATGATTTTCTCGGCCTGTTGTCTAAGATCAAAATTTAGTAAGGTTATTCTAAACATAAGTATATTAACTGTATATATATATACAAGAGTATATTATTATTAAGCATGAGAGAAACAAGTGAGCAACGTGTTATAAAAAAATATGTATTAATATTTTAATTTAATTGTGTGAAAATGAACGTCAAAAGTATATGTTTAATTTACAGATACAGATTTTTATATTTTTATTATTTATTATTAAATATTAAAGATAATTAATGAATAGAATTAAAATATTATTTAAGGAGGATAGGCACTGTGACGGCCGAAAAAATAAGTGATTTTCGGGAAATTTTTTGACCGGCATAATTAAAGAATACGAATAGTTTGTTTATTTTTATTTTGAAAAATATTTATAAGTAACAAAGTTATCAGCGTTGCTGTAGAGTCTTAAAAAAATTCTCTCCACGGTCGCATCGAAAATGGGTTATCTGAAAAAAATATATAAAATTTTATTATAATTGATTTAAATGTAGTAATCGTTTAATGCAGCCGATTTTATTTTGATTTTTCACAAAATGGCGACCGATTGAAAGTTTGTATTTTTTTTTTGCTATTATTTTGTATTCAAGCAGTCTTAAAAAATAGTAAAAATCAACATTTTCAGCTACGCATAACAATAGATATTGCAAAAACGAATAAAATAAAATAAAAAGTTGGAAATCGGTTTATAATTCCTCGAGTTATCGATGTGACCATTTAAAAAAAAAATTAGAAAAACACGTTTAAAATTTTTAGTCCATTTTTCTTACTATAAAATCACTTATCTTCTAAAATACGATTATTTATACTTTCATCAAACTATCGAGTCCTGCACTATACGATGGTTCTTCCTTTTTATCTTCAGTGGTGTCCTTGACTTTTATTGATCCTTTACATGTAATTCTCAGCAGCTTTCACCAGGTTAGTGTCACGGTCGGCGCAAGGACAGTCGGTTAATCTACTCCCACTAAAATACTGTAACTCAGTCCATTTTCTGTATTTTGACCTAAAATTATATACACATATTTCCATAAGCTTTTAATTTAAAAAAAAATTAAATCACAATAACCGTGGCTATACAAATATACAACAATCGTTAAACATTCAGGAAATATCAAAACACAGACTTAGAAACTAAAGCATCTTATAATATTTGCACATTATTCGATCAACTCTTATCATTCAAATTTTCAACATTATGAAGATGAGAAAATACTATAAATTTTTAGATGCTTTGCAGTAATGTTTAATTATTACAGCCTTCTTCTTTTGCTTCCTTGTTGACCTATTTGGTATGTTCTCTTGAGTGTTGTAAGATAGATCCTCAGCTGTCCCCGAGGACAAGTCCCGCAAGGCTGATTATGTAGTGCAATACAATAGAATCTGGTGATGCCCATTCTTTGGACATGACTTTACCTGTCCCTTCTTTGCTGTCTACTCCATCTTATAATATCAATAACTTCACATATCTCTCTAATTCTGGTATTCCTCACGCAATCTCTCCAGTGTCTTGCCTGTTATCGTCCTCAGTGTCTTCATCTCGGAAGTCATTAAAACTTGTTTGGTCCTGACTGTGTCTGGCCTTGCTTCAACTGATCCAAAGGGATCATAACATATTGCTTATATAGCCCCAGGGTCCATCATATCCGTTATCACTAATATGCCTAGACCTATTTAAACGTAAGCTGTATTTAATTTTTTTTTAATAACAACAATTATATGATATAATAACACATTTTTAAATATTGTAGTTGTACGAAATTTACAAATAATTTAAAAAAATAGAAAATGTTAAAATAGGTTAAGTTATAAATTACGTAAAACCGAACCAGAAAATTAATTATTCTGGATGGTTGACATTAAATACCAAAGAACTTTTTTTTATTGTATACTTAAAACATGTATTGAAATAATTAATATTTACGTATTAATTACCTATATATTAAGTATAAAAATATTGCTTTTAAATTTTAAATCAAACTTGTTTATACTATAATAAAATGCTTGTTTTATGAACTATTGAACTCGTGTTTGAGTGAAAACACATGCTTTATATTAGTTTATATAATTAGAAAAAATATGTATTATACCATTATACGAGTATACAATATTTCAACCCTCCATTAAATTTTTTTTAAATTTTAACAAAACAATATTATTCGTTATCTTTTGCAAAGTAGAATATGGGGAATATAATTTATAAAAATACAATATACCATACCTACAAAGAAAACGCGATTGCTTTTTTGATCTTTATTTTTATTTTTATATAAAAATACATAAATATTAGTTACAAATTAGTTTCTAGTATTAATATAATTTAATATGTAATTTAAAAAATCAATGTAAAACGGAAAAAGCAAACGCGTTTTCATTATATATTTTATTATGCATTGAATTGAACACTTTGTGAAACAACTTTTTATTTTATAAAGATTAATTGTATCTCAATAGAGACGAAGATGTAAATTGTCTTCTGGGAACAGAAGGTGGTGGCCGAGGCGCTTACAGGATCCACGACCCGTCATTGGTTGGGTTGAGCGATCGCTCTATGCTTAACAACATTCCCCATTCCTCCCTTGTTTTTCCTTACGCCAACCACGTCCGACAAATCCTCGGAACCTGCATACATGGTAGGATTCCACGCCTATCTTCACATTTTTTTAAGTTCACTCCACACTAGCGACATCTATTAAGATTGGAAAGCATTAAGCAGAAAACCTTTTATTGAAAATTCAATAAAAAGTTGTTTCACAAAGTGTAAGGTTTAACCCAGCTGTACTTCCATCTTTTAGGATGTCTTCCACGAGGGCGAGTCCCAATAGGTTGATTATGCAATGCAATATAGGGAAGTCTGGTGGTGTCCATTCTTTGAACATGACCGTACTAGTCCCCTTTCGTCTGTCTGCTCCATCTTATAATATCCTCAACCTCACATATCTCTCATTCTGGTGTTCATTCATTGTAAATATTTAATATGGAGTTTAACATCATTGTTCTATGACACAACAAATAAAATATTTTTGAAATTCGAATATTAGTAAATTTTTCAGTTCATAGCTAATGCCACATTATGAAATGGAGGGTTAATCCTTTTATACTATTAATACCGATGACAAATGTGAAATTTTCTTCTATGTAAAATTTTACTTTCAAATATGAAATTGTTACTTAAAATACGTGAGCTTAACATAACCATAGATTGGTGTAATAAGCTTAAATAAAAAATGTGTTCGGTCGGGGCTTTTCCATTTTGGTAGCGCAAAGAAAACGAAAAGCGGCCATAAATAACATACCTGTTAGGGCCATTTTATTTTCACGTTTTCACCTTTGAGAAAAACGGTTTAGTGAACGTGGTAATCAACTTTTTGTTCGAATAATCTTGTACAGTACGATTTATATAAAATCAACCAAGAAGTAAAAAAAATAGCACGTACGAATAGAAAACGATTTTAAATTGTATTTTTTTTAAACTTATAAAACACATTGCATTTAACCACGGTTTGGTTAGTATAATTCATGCCAACTAGTTTCGCTAGTCAATTATTCTTATTAACTAACTTAAAAAAACCTAACCTAACCTAACCATCACACCGTCTCCCCGAAAGGGTAGGCAGAAAGAATGGACTGCCACACATTCCTTTCCTGTCATATTTTTCTCGATTCCTCAATTTCTCTGACTACTCACATGGCCTACATTCAATATTTGATATATTTGATCGTGCCACGTTTTCCTCGGTCTTCCTCTTTTTCTGGTTCCATTTATATCGTTAACATATATTTTTTTACTATTCTTTCTTCATTCATTCTTTCCATATGTCCAAACCATCTTAATGATCCTTTCATTATTTTGTTCATAACACCATCATTTGCACCGCATTCATCTCTTATATTTTCATTCCACACTCTATCATACACAGAGTATCCACAGATTCGTATAAGAGATCACATTTCTACTGCATTTATTCTACTTTCATCCTTCTTTTGCCAGTTTTATGCTTCGCTTGCATACATAAGGGTCGGTAGAAGAACACCCATTGTTCTTATTAACACCATAATTCTTATTAACTTACTAATAAACCATCACTCTGTTTTCCGGAGGGGTAGGCACAGATGATGAACCGCTGATAAATAAATATTTACCGAGGATGGATTATTCTAATGATTGTTATGAAATCTCTTGAAGTTAATTTAAAAAAATTGTTAAATAAAACATTGTTTTTTATTAACTACTTCCATTTATTGACTTTATTTCGACACCGATCGGTTTCGCCAAGCTAGTTGGTACCGGCAGACATTATATACATTCAGACCAGAGGTGATTAACAAGATTCTATACAAAAATTATATTAACCGTCGCGTTGCCATGTGGTCAATTGAGTTTCCACTGCCAATTTAAAGTTGATTTTCTTAAAACCTATGGACCCTAATATTATAAAAAAAAAATGTAATCCTCCATTGAAGTGTTCTCAATATTTCGTAATAAAAAAAAGCAAAAAATTACTTCCTTCATCCCAAAAAAATATATTTTTTTAAAACTGCCCTCACCTTCATTCGTGTTAAGGTAGAATTTGTTTTGCTAATATTTACAACTTTATCAAAAGTGACAAATACTTTCTCGCTGTTTTGAACGTATTATAAATTATATCTTTGGCCTTTTCTCATAGGTACGTAATAATACCGACTGTGGACGGAAACGCAGCACGCAACTTAATAATATCAGAACTGTGAAAATATTAACACTTTACCAAAAGGGACAAATATTAATACGTAGTCGTTGTCTTGAACGTACTTTACATTTTGCCTAGGTGCCTTTATCATACGTAAAATTATAGCGCCACGGCCGCGGCGCGGCGCGGCGGGGCGAGACAAGTTCATACTTGGTGTCAGTTGCTCATATGCTGTCTGGCATTCCATATCAGAAATCGCATGGTTCCAGAAAAAAATTAATAATGATATGTTTTTCAAATAATCCATGTACGAGTATGTTATAGATATCCATCTATTCCTAATGAAATTCCCTACAAGATGACATAAATTAAATTTTGATTCATCGACTCATATGCTTGATATTTAGATAAAGTTAGCGGTAAACTGAATTGACCACATGGGAGCGAGCGTTTTGTTTTGAACACGGTACGTTAAGGGTTAAAATAATTATGTAAAAATTAAAAAGTAAGCAAAAAAGCTAATACAATTTAAAATAAAATGGCATTAATATTGACTTAATGACATTGGTAACATACTTTATACGAATAACGAAATTATATTTTCTTGATGTTTTATTATATTTTAAATTAATGACATGTTTCGACTCGCTAAAGCATTAAATTATTTGATAAACCATTGTTTTGGCGGAAACACATTGATAATTCAACATTTTAAACTGTTTGATTAAAACACTATTATAGAATATCACAATTGATTTTATTTCTTTTGAAATTGTCGCGACAGCTGTTACGCTAACCCATATGTTAGCATCATCAGGTGTTACAATCAACTTTCGCGACAATTTTGAAAGAAATAAAATCAATTGTGATATTCTAAACAGTTAATTCATTAAAATATTACTAAATTTAATACATTTAATTAATTAATAGATGGCGATAGTGTAGATTTACCTCAAAATTGTGAAGTGTTCTTAACATGGTAGCATATATACATCTTTCAAAAGATAATTTGTCAGACGTGGTGGTCGTAAGAAGGGCGAAATGTGGAATGTTGTTAACATAAAGCGATCGCATAACCCAACCAATGACAGGTCATAAGTCCTGTAAACGCTTCGACTACCATATTCTGTTTCCAAAAAAACAATTGATATATTCGTCTCTATCGAGGTACAATTAATCTATACAAATGATTAACCCGCAATTAGTAAAATCCAGTATTTGTCTACAAGTATTTGTATACATTAAAAAAAAAATTATAATGCCTTAGCAAGGCGAAAATGCCGTTCACTTAAAATATATTATATAACTTGTAGTAAACAGACTTTTACTTTTGTATTTTTTATTTTGTATAGAGTTTTACATCATTGTTCAAGAAACAATAAATGACATTTGATACTTTATTTTTACAGTTGACTGTATAGAACCTGACACGTTTCTTCAATTGAATGCTGAAGTATAAATATGTTTTCGTACTTGTGAACTTGGTTCAAAGAAAACACAGTTGTACGTTATGAATCTCTATTGAATTTGGATTTTATTAAGAGAAAATAAAAAAACACTTAGTTCAAAAACAAGCATTGAAATTTCTTGGGAATTTTGTCTAAAAGGAGATCAACAAAAACAAGGCTTATTATTTTCGGATAATAAAATATTTAATTGAGTGGATTGCTTAATATCTTATTAAGAATGTAATGTAATTTATTTATTTATTTACACATTAATTTGTCATTACATAATGAACTGTAGAAATATGTTTATTATGCTGTAGAATTCAAAAATGTATGTTGATTGTAGAATTTAACAATATATTTACAACACATTGATAGTGCTATCATTGTTTTCATAATTTTAATGATAATAATAAAAATGTTTATTTTCTATAAGAACTTGAATTTTACGAGTATATAGTAGGAATGACTTGACATTCTGAAACAATAAAATAAATTTATTTTATATTCCCTTTCACTTTGTGTTGTGGATTTACATTTGAATAAATAAATTAACACTTTGTATTTTCACAACACTTAAATTTAAGGGATTAATTGTATCTCAATAGAGACGAAGATGCAAATTGGAAACAAAATATGATGGTCGAGGCGTTTACAGGATTAATGACCTGTCATTGGTTGGTTTAAGCGTACGCTTTATGTAATACATTCCCCATTCCGCCCCTTTTACTTAAATTTAAAATTTTACATAAAATTTTACCTAAAAAATGTGCATCGAAGAAGTTGGGTCACAATCGAAACTTGTCTGCAAATCAAAATATAAAGTGTTGTAAAAATACAAAATGTTTTTCTACTTTTAAAAATAAATAATTTTTCTAGGGAACAGGCGTTTCCATTTGTATTAAGTATTAAGTGTAGAGTTTTACACCATTATTCAAGAAATAATACATGACATTTTTATTTATTGTTGATTCAACATTTGATTTTGCTTTAGGAAGTCCAAGTATGTCACTCCAATAAAATATAATTAAGGTTCAAGAAAACTGTCGTTTTCATTAGTATTA
Organism: Lepidostoma basale; assembly: GCA_022606425.2. NCBI lineage: Eukaryota > Metazoa > Arthropoda > Insecta > Trichoptera > Lepidostomatidae > Lepidostoma > Lepidostoma basale. The sequence continues at coordinate 199,526 of JAHDVF020000356.1, read as the reverse complement.
AGGTGATTTATATTCATTATTACGCTTTAATGTATTGTTTTGTATTTAAATTAAACATTTAATATTAAATGAATAATTGTTTATAAATGTACGCAAATGTATATTGTACCTATATAAGAGTACTTGAATATTTGTTTTGATTTTAACAACCCAGATTAATTTTAATAAAAATAAGTATCATTAACAATATTACTCTAATACACATGTTTTTTAAATGATTGAAAAGGGTTACAATTTTAAAAATTAGTATTTTGTAATAAGCGTTAATGTAAAGGGATTTAAAAAGAATGTAATGTGTATACAGGGATAAAAGTGCATTCAAGAATCGTAATGAAAGTAAAAAGTGAAAAGATATGTAGTGAAAATGTAAATAGAATATATTTTTCTATCACAGAGAAAAAAATAATCGGATATCTGTACATACAATTTAAATAAACTAATATTTATAGATTTGAAAAAATTAAACATTAATATTTAAGGAATAGTTTGTAAAACATGTTATTCTGCACGTGGTCTATAAAATTTATGAATTTATTATAATTATGTATATCGATATCATCGAATTTTTTAAATAAAAATGGTGCATTAGCATGATATAATTATTATATGTTTCTCTTAACTTGTAGAAAAATATATGAATTTAATACAATAAATGGATTTATAAAAAAAAAAGTATTTTATTTATTCTTTAGAATAATGTATAATGTAACATGTCGTCAATTTACATTTCAAAGATGTTATGATAGTATACATATGGTAAAACAAGTCCAACCAACTTTTCGATTTCTTTTAGAATTCATACTAATTGTACACATCATTCTTTTAATAATTCTTTCCTCAAACAATCGTTCCATTTTCACCGAAAAATCAGACAGAGCAATTTTAAATAATGAAATCAAAAATAAAATTTTACAAAATTCCTTTATTATTATATATATTTAGTGTCCTTCCACTTGTGGCCGGTTTCGGCAGCTTGCTACAATCTTCTCTGAAGATGGCAGCAAGCTGTAGGAAGGATAAAATACCAATCATAAATTTAACAACCATAATATGCAATCATAAAATTAACAACCATAATATATGAGGCTTAAGACAAGAGAAAAAAATGTCATGGAATATCGATTTGAAAAAAGTATTCGATAGTATTTCACACCACAAATTAATATCCAAACTTAAACATAGAAGGTTATCTGAAAAATTATTTTCTTGGTTCCGATTATATTTCGAAAAAATAAACCAGAATGTTTATTTTTACGAAAATTATTTAACAATGAATGCAGAAAAAGCATTGAATATGACATTGATAATACGTATAAAGAATACAAAAAATACAAGAAATCTTCTCATCTAAATCCAACGCGCCAATTCAGGAACGAACTATTCTGTAAAGATAGTTGCCTCATTCTGACCACGAAGACTCGATTAAATATCTAGGGATAACAATTGACCAGGATATGAAATGAAAGGAGCAGATTTACAAAGTAACAAATTAATTCTATTAAACCAACTACTTCATTTTTAAGGATTGATTGTATCTCAATGGAGACGAAGATGTAAATTGTTTTTTGGAAAAAGAATATGGTGGTCGAGGCGTTTACAGGACTTATGACCTGTCTTTATGTTAACAACATTCCCCATTCCGCCCTTCTTACGAACGCCACTTCTGACCATTTTTTTGGAAGTTGTATACTCGTATATGCTACTATGTTGCACTACACTTCACATGTTATTAGTTCAATCTACTAAGAATAGGTGTAAGGCGTATAATAAATATGTGAAAGGCTACTTTTGCTAGACAACTAATTCATATTTCCATCAGTATTATTGTTTCAAAAGACGTTAGGGAAAGATTTACTTTGGTAAGTAATTCTTATTCACACTTTGATAAGGCTTGCTTTCATAGCTTAAAAAAACTAACAAACGATGTGTGAAGCCGTAAAAGAATCCAAGTAAGTGTACGATAGACATCCGCCACGTAACTGACGATTTTTTTTTGTAACAAAAAGTTCTAAAATACTTATAAGAAAGCTTTTTGCTACTCTAAAAGCCAGCCTGAAAATCAATAATATATATTCAGGGACTTTAAAATATTTATGGACACTTCATACCCGAAATGTAGGTTAAACATACAAAAAAGTGTAAATAATGTTGCTTTTGCAGATATTGCTCTAGAAAATACTCGTTTTATTTTATAAAACAAAAATCTAGTCGTAGAAATACATTTTATTTTCACCATTGGAAAACCCGATCCCCGAAACCTAAAAATATTTATTTAATGAAATTCAAAACCTGGAGACTAAGATAATTTTTTTATATTGTTCTTCGCTGTCCTACTTACAGACAACGAACATGAACTACAAGTCCTGGTGAATTGTATGTATAAGCTATTATATAAGGGATATTGAAAGAAGGGTTGGGGCAGGCAACAAAGTGAATGGTGCACTTAAAGTTGTCATCGCAAACAAAAACCTATCCAAAAAAGCTAGAATGGCAGTGCACAATGGTGTTCTTCTACCGATGCTTATGCATGGAAGCGAAGCATGGAACTGGCAAAAGAAGGATGAAAGTAGAATAAATGCAGTAGAAATGAGATCTCGTAGACGAATGTGTGGATACTCTGTATATGATAGAGTGTTGAATGAAAATATAAGAAGTAAATGCGGTGCGAATGATGGTGTCATGAAAAAAATAATTAAAGGATCCTTAAGATGGTTTGGACATATTGAAAGAATGAATGAAGAAAGAATGGTAAAAAAATTATATGTTAACGATGTTAATGGAACCAGAAATAGAGGAAGACCGAGGAAAACATGGCACTATCAAATAAATCAAATATTGAATGTCGGCCATGTGAGGAGTCAGAGAAATCGACGCGCGTGCATGACACGATGTATGAATGTTGAGGTAGCGAGAGAAATATGTCAGGAAAGAAAAGTGTGGCAGTCCATTCTTTCTGCCTACCCCTTCAGATAGACGGCTTGATGGTTAGTTAGTTAGTTAGTTAGTTTCTTAGCAGTTTGTTGATAATAATTCAATTAAATAACCATTCAGTCGTCTCCCCGAAGGGATAGAAAGAAATAATGTACATGACCAACCTTTAAAATTTTATTAATTTGGTCATGGCATGTTTTCCTCGGTCTGCCTCGACACCGCACTCCATTTACATTATTAACGTATACTTTCTTAACCATTCTTTCTCCATCCATGCGCTACATTTGTCCGAACCAACGCAGAAACAATAAATATTTTTATTTTACTTTTATAAATGATATACATTAATTTGACAAAGTTTATGGACTGTAGTTGTCACACTAGGCATGGCCTGTATCGTGACAACTACATAAAATAGGATGTTAGTAGCATTGTTAGTAAAATGGCGGTTTGTTAGTATTTGTTAGTAATCTTATGCTAACATTGAGAGACTTATCGCAACATGATGATATAATTAAAATTAAATGCTAGGAAAGTGGTAATAATAAATTTACATACTAGGATAGAAAATTCTTCTAAATCTAAAAGAAAAAACATTTTCCACGTCTATGGTTGACCCCTTTACATATTTGTTTAGAGTTCGTTTAAATTTCTTTATGTCGTTAGTATATTTAAGATTCTTAGGAAGACGATTGAAAATATAGGGCGCGCGGAATAGAAATTGTTTTTGGGCTAGAGCTGAGCGACAGAGGGGAACTTTAAAATTACGATGAGAGGAATATCTTGTGGGACGGTTCTGTTGTGATCTCGAATTCAAATTTTTAAATTTGGAGAAGGTAGTTGATATTTGAATGTAAAGGTGTCGAATACTAAGGATTTGATATTATTTGAACATTAAGGACGAAGGATGCCTAATGGAATTTCTGGTAATAGTATAATAATATAATAATTCAATATATTAAAATGTATTAACATAACATTTCGTGTTTCCCGGGATTGAATTTGGAATTGGTTACCATACATTCAAGATAATATTATTCGACCTCGATGACGAATTTGGTTCGACAATTTTATGATTGATAGAAATAATTTATGATTATTTTGATTGAGACGAATCGAAATATTTAGATAAGATTTATTTTCTCTATTCCATAATTTTGATACTTAAGGATAGAAATTGTCATATTTGATTTGAAATCTGTCCAACAATGTTTTGAGGTATTATTATGGTATAAATGCCTAGATCTGTCTCATCAACTTTCATCTAACTATATTTATTTTGTGTATATATGTATAAAGTATTTTACATTGAATAAATATGACTGTACTTAGTATTTTTACAATAATTTTTCACACGTTTATGACATAACATTTTTAATGTAAATTTTTTAGTATTTTTAGGTTAAAATTTTTAACATTGAAAAAGGCCACAACCGAAACATGTCTGTGCAAAGTGTTATCTTATTCTTCTTCTTTTGGTGCCGTGCCAGGTCCGTCCAACGTTGGCGATCACTGCAACAAAGGTATTCGCCACAGTGATTCCTGGGAAAAGGTGACCGGAGTGGTTTCCCGTTGCCTTCTCTGGTGGATTTTTCTGTCGGGGTTACCATCCCTTAGCTGGTTGGATCTGGTTTGGAGGCGCTAGAAACTCCCCTTTCATCCCCTCGTTATCTGCTGTGATCACACAGTTATGAGTGTGATCCCATTGCCCGGGGTTCGCGACAGGGACGCTAACGAGTTGGACTAGTCAGTAGTGTTGCCGGTGGAATGCAACTGGGCGTTTCGCAGCATTTTATAGAATCACACCCTCCAGCAAGATGTGACTCGCCGCGACCCTACTGACAATTCAAACCCCGCAGAGTGTTATAAAGTATTGTAAAAATACTAAGTGCAGTTATAACAACAACACCAACAACAACACACCATCACGCCGTTTCTCCGCAGGGGTAGGCAAAGAGAAAGGACCGTCACACTACTTTGTCCTGACATACCTCTCTAGCGTCCTCCACATTCATACAATGAGTCATACAAGCACGTCTATTCTTACGGATTCTTTCATGATCAACCTATAAAATTTGATTAATTTGGTCATGCCATGTTTTCCTCGGTATGCCTCGACTCCGTACTCCATTTAATCATAAACGTATACTTTTTTAACCATTCTTTCTCCTTCCATGCGTTAATAATACCTCCTTCTGCTCTACATTCCTTTCTTATATCAGTATTTGAGATTCTGTCGTATATCGTTCTATCACACATACATCTTAGGGGCCTTCTCTACTGCATTTATTCTGCTCTCATCCTTCTTCTGCCAGTTCTATGCTTCGCATTCATACATTAGGGTTGGGACCAGGACTCCGTTGTGAACGGCCGTTTTCGCTTTCATCGAAAAAAAATAAAGCGTTTCAAAAATCAAAGTCACCCTTTTTCCCTTAAAATATAAATTTTTGAATGCGTCAATAGTTTATTTAAGATTCCGGCCTAAAATCTTATAAAAAATTCACGTACACACCTTGCAATGAAACTTTTTACAACTGTATGTACATTTGAAGCTCGTATCGCCGAACTTATGTGTGATAGGGATATTCCCTTTTTATAGGTTACGATATGTGCTTTTTCGAATATTTAAACTTGGGATCGAATGTTTTTTGGGTAGTTTTTTACACAACAGTTTGAGTGGGTTTTGTACTGAAAAAAGGCTGGGCCTTAGAGAAGAACAAAGCTGAAATTGTTTGAGTTTCGGTTTTACATATTTAGAGAGCTTTTAAACTTTTTTCCCGAAAAAGACTTAAAATTAAACCACTGTTCGAAACATAATCAATTAAATTTAAAACTCAATTAAATTTTATATCGTTGTTTTATGTTTATCTTTGCCTTAATAATTGTACAAATTATAAATTATAAATGTAATGCCATTAAAAGTACAATAGAATGACACATGTTTACTGAATGATAATGATAATAAATAAATAAATATACGATATTTTTAAATGTAATTATTTAAAATTTCCATTTTTTTAATAAATGTACATTTAGATAAAAAATAAACTTTTTTATTTTCATTATTTATTCATGAAAATTCAAAATTGTATTTCAAACTAACTAAACTAACTATAACCATCACGCCATTTCCCCGGAGCCACACGATCCACGATCGCCACAATGCTCTATCCTGGCATACCTCTCGGGATTCCCTACATTCATACATCGTACCATCACACGTCGATTATTCCGACTTCGAATGTGACCGCCTTTTAGTAATTGATTAATTTGGTCATGCCATGTTTCCCTCGGTCGTCCTCGGCTTCTTTTTCCACTCACGCTGCTTATGTACAACTTTTTAACCATTCTACTCTCATCCATTCGTTTCATATGTACAAACCATCTCAGGGATCCTTTTTTAATTACACGTATTTCAATGACATTATAAAAATAATGTAGAAAATAATAAACGCTTCTCATATAATTATTCTATTAATAAACAATATAAATCAAACTGTTAAATTAAAAAACTTTGTTTTATAAATCACAATTGTATTTTTATTTTTATTTTACGCGACAGCTGTAACACCTGATGATGTCAACATAGGTTGACGAAACAGCTGCCACGTAAAATAAAAACGAAAATACAATTATGATACATAAAACGTTTATAATGTTTAAGTATCATAGTGTTTCGGCCAAAACAATGTACTATTTAATATTCATTGATAATTTGTTTGCAATTATATTTTATTATATATAAAAGGTCTGTCTTCGAGATAGATGTTTTGTGGCTGGCGAAATAACTGTCGCAACCCTTAAAAAGTGAATAATAAAATTGTTGATTTCAAAATTGCTATATAAACGACTTTCGTGGCAGAGTGGTTACGAGCTCTGACTTCCATGCCGAAGGTCCTGGGTTCGATTCCCGGCGATGGCGGTGTGATTGTCACACTGTATTTGGTCTGGTGTAGAATTTACGTGACAATAAAATGGCAATAGATTGGCTACCTATCACATGTCACGAGAATCAATACAATAGCTAAAAAATTAATTGTATACAGTAATTGGGTCCAAACGACCTGTTGTGTACTCGTACATAAAAAAAAAAAAAATTTAACGGTTAATAATGTTGAAGTAAGACTGTGAAAAAACAATTAATTAATTTAAATGTTTTACCACGAAAATTTATGAAAAAGATCAATTATTATAAAGCCTTATAGTAAAATATGTAATACATTTCGGTACCTATTTGGCAAAAGGTCCCAACTGCTTTTTATATGAATTATACAGAAGAGCAAAAATAAGATTTTTACATTATTTTGATTATTTATAAAAATGTTATTTGTGTTCCAAATTGTATATTTCAAATGTCAATTTACGTAGCATAACGTTATATACAAGATATTACAGTAACTAAATTAAAAATATATATATATATTTATTTAAAAAAAATAGGTGTTGAATGCAATTGTACATTAAAAAAAAATACATAAAAAAAAAATAATAAAAAAGTACAGTTCTAACGTTTTGTCAAAACATAAAGTGTACAAAAATTTGTATATTTAACTCAATTTCACAAAAAAACGCATCTGGGACCTTTTGCCAAATAAGTACCGATTTAATATAAGAGAAGAGAGAATCTCAGAGAGTGATATATTTCTGACTTAAGATAAATCGTTGTGTTGGATTAACCATGCTATTAGGTTTAGTAAAGGGAATTCAGTAAATCTAAACGACGATCAAGTTGAACCTAAAGTGAACAAAGTGAGAAACAAGCAATATCCTTAATAACACATCGGCATCGGTGTAGGGTTAAACCATAATGGCGGGTTAGGTTTAACCGCACAAGATTTACCGGAGGTTTAATTATCTGGGTCAAAGTTTGCACAAGTCTCCTCAATTTGAAGTAAATTTGGATAAGAGTCACTTGGAACAATGAATTTTGAAGTTCGCAGTGTTATAAAACACTCAAATTAAAGGAGTCCATAATTGGGTACTTAGTACTAATAATAGTGTTCCAAAGTTAACTCTTAATTTTAAATGTAGTTTCGCTGTTTTGTTATTTATATAAAAAAATATAAATAAAATGATGTTTTTTTTTTAAATAAATACTTCAAAATACCAAAAACTTCCACTTTTTGCTTTTACTACGACAGCGACCGAGTTCGCCCGGCTAGCTGGCATCGATGCCAGTTAGCCTGGCGAAACCGGTCGCTATCGAAATATTGAAGAAATGTACTTATAAAAAAAATATTATTTTATTCTTCTTTTTCTTCAAGTACCCTGTCGGGTCCCCCCAACGTTGGCAATCACCTCCGCGAATTTGTCTCCGTCCTGTGCCACTCAGAACAGCTCCTCCACACTTCGGATGCCGCTCCATTTCCTCACGTTTCGCAGCCAGGACATCTGTCTCCTACCGAGTCCTCGGCGTCCCTCAATTTTCCCCTCCAGTTTTCCCCTCAATTTTCCACTACATGATACATTATTTTATTTAATAATTATTTATCATGAACTTTCATCGAGAGATTTCAGTAATAACATTAGATTATTAATTGAAAATAAAAGGTATATTAATTTCAGTTTGCGAAATGAACACACCTTAGTGTGAATATTAATGAAAACGTCTGTTTTCTAGAAGTTTAATTTAATAAATTTATGTGAATCACATATTTTTCTGTCAGGTAATATTAAATGTATTTTTATATGTAGTTTTACATCACTGTTCAAGAAACATTAGTATATTTTAGTTTCCAGCGTATTAAGTACTACAATTACTAAAGCCTTCAAATTGATTTCACTTAGATTAAATAATAATTTAGAATTATTCACATATACAGAGCTTTACTTTGCCATTCTACATATTATTCATATTTACGTTTTCACACTATTAGCGGACTTGAAAAAACTATACAAAGTTTAATATATCACGGATTTTCATATTTATTCCTAACAAATTGACCAAATAACCATCACGCCGCGCCGTCTTCCGAAAGGGTACCTATAGATATGGCCGAGCCATAGAGGACTCCCTCCGCTTACCGAAGCTGTTATAGGCGCAGCGGCGCCTTTCATCAGCTTCACTCACACACTCCCTAGGCCCGTCCCCCGTCCACGCGGGACTTACTTCTGAAGGGGTAAGATCGTTTTACTTAGGTATCTCGCTTCTACAACATTTGTACATCGTGTCATGCATACATGTCGATTTTTCTGAATCCTCACGTGGCCGAAATTTAATAATGTTTGATTTACATCGTTGATTTGCATACAAAGAGCAATGCTGGGAACCAGTATAGTGAACAGGGTGAGAAACACCACTGTTAGAGCCATAATAAGAATGTCGGACATCATCGGAAGAGTGGCAGCGCTAAAATAGCGCTGGGCAGGCCATGTCGCTCTTAGTTCTGATGATAGATGGACAACACGTTTACTTTGCTGGTGTACTATAACTGTGACCCGAAATCCAGGACGTCCTCAACTTCGATGGAGAGACGACATTAAAAAGATCGCCGGTATGACATGGATGAGTGTTGTCCAGGATAGATAGACATGAAAGCAGATAAAGGAGGCTTCGTCTAGGAGTGGACGAATATAGACTGATGATGATATATATGATTACATCAATAACAATACTTTCTTTATTATTCTTTCTTCGTTCATTCTTTCTATGTGTCTAATGCACCTTAAATATAATACATTTTCATTATTTAGTTCATCACACTTTTGTTCGCACAGCATTCACTTCTTATATTTGCATTTGACATTCTATTGTACATGACGACCTTTGTGGCTGAGTAGTAAGTACTTTGACTGCCACCCCGAAGGTCCTGAGTTCGATTTCCGGCGATGGCATTGTGATTGTCACACTGTCATTGATCTGGTGCAGGATTCACGTGACAATAAAATAGCGATAGATAAGCTACCTACCACATATCACTAGAATCAATATGATACCCTTTACATAGATTTGGCTCGCGCTGTGAGAATGTAAAGAGCGAGTAAACAAAATAATAATAATTTATAGATTTATCACACATTCGTCTAAGATATTTTTGAATAACTTAAATTGTATATTTTTTATATAAATTTTATTTAGATTCTCTTGGAATTTTATTTATTCATTTATACAAAGAAAAAGGATCGCGTATGGAATGTGGAAACCACAGAGCTATTAGTCTTTTGAGTGTCGTTGGTAAAGTCTATGGCAGAATTTTAATAGAAAGAGTAAGAAAATTGACGAGTGACAAAGTTTGGGATGTGCAAGGTGCCTTTATGAATGGCAGAGGATGTATGGATCAAATTTTTGGACTTCGTACATTGACAGAGAAGTTTCTGGCCAAAAATCGCAAACTTTTCTGTGCATTTGTCGACTTACAAAAAGCATATGATTACGTTAATAGAGAAAAGTTGTGGAAAATATTGTCTGAATATGGAATAAGTACAAAACTGATCACGGCCATTAAGTCGCTATACACGGAAAGCACTGCTAGTGTCAGAGTAAATGGAGATCTTACAGCCTGGTTTGATTTCAATAAAGGTGTCCAACAAGGTTGCGTAATGTCACCGTGGTTATTTTATCTGTATATGGACAATTGTATGAGAGAGCTGAAAGGGTTGGATGTAGGTGCCAAAATGAGCGGAGTGTCAGTAAGCTGTCTCTTGTATGCGGATGACGCTGTCCTACTTGCTGACAACGAGCATGAACTACAAGTCCTGGTGAATTGTATGTATGAGGTATGCATGCGAAATGATCTGATGATGAATGTTAATAAGTCCAAGGTAATGATTTTTGAAAAGGAAGAAACCACGACAGTCTGCAACATTAGCGTGAATGGTGAAAACTTGGAGCAAGTAGTTGAGTTTGTGTATTTAGGTAGTATGTTTACAAGAGATGGGAGAGTGGAGAGGGATATTGAAAGAAGGGTTGGGGCAGGCAACAAAGTGAATGGTGCACTTAAAGTTGTCATCGCAAACAAAAACCTATCCAAAAAGCTAGAATGGCAGTGCACAATGGTGTTCTTCTACCGACCCTTATGTATGGAAGCGAAGCATGGAACTGGAAAAGGAAGGATGAAAGTAGAATAAATGCAGTAGAAATGAGATCTCTTAGACGAATGTGTGGATATTCTGTGTATGATAGAGTGTCGAATGAAAATATAAGAAGTGAATGCAGTGCGAATGATGGTGTCATGAACAAAATAATGAAAGGATCATTAAGATGGTTTGGACATATGGAAAGAATGAATGAAGAAAGAATGGTAAAAAAATGATATGTTAACGATGTAAATGGAACCAGAAATAGAGGAAGACCAAGAAAACGTGGCACGATCAAATAAATCAAATATTGAATGTCGGCCATGTGAGGAGTCAGAGAAATCGACGCGCGTGCATGACACGATGTATGAATGTTGAGGAAGCGAGAGAAATATGTCAGGAAAGAAAGGTGTGGCAGTCCATTCTTTCTGCCTACCCCTTCGGGGAGACGGCGTGATGGTTAGTTAGTTACATATACACAAATAAGATATAACAAATGCAAAACATTAATTTGACTCATTAGGACACAAAACGGTGTTACAAAGATAAGATAAAACAACATGAAACTAAAAAATCATACATATCAGAAGGAATCCAAATATGTCGACGTCAGTGAGGCAATACTCTTTCCAGAATTTGTAATTTTTTTTAAATGAATACTGCCTCACTGACACTAAAAATGTCCAAATCCGAGACGATTAGATTCAACGGCATCACCAAAGGCAGGTTGGTTCTGCGTGGCCGAGCAAAGAACAATTGATGTCGGCGCTGTCGCAGGTGTGTATTTGCTCCAGAACATAGGGGTTCTCAATAGAGCCCCGAATCAGTTTGAAAAAATGCGTTGACAATAATCCTTCCCTCCTCAGTTCGAGGGAATTATATCCCAGCATACCCAAGAGAAAAGCCGTTGGATAGAACCAAGGATATACCCCGCGCTCTCTCGTGTAGAGGGCTCTCAATAATTTCTTTTGAACCCTCTCCAACATTATAGAATACTGGGCTTCATGAGGACTCCATATTACGGCACCTCCCTCGAGTCTGCTATGGAATAAGGAGTTATATAGAGTTCTTAGGACCCGGGTATCTCTGAAAACCCTAAGGAATCGGGTCGTGTCCACCTATCTTGAAACCCTTGAGCCCAAGTCCCTAGGATCAGGAACAATGGTTCTGTCCCCTAGTCTAGAATTTTATCTCATTTTACACATACCTACATGTTTTACTTACGTATTAAAAATGTTTGGTTGAGTAACAGATTTTCAAGTTCACACGTTCACCAAAAGTTTTGGGTAAATCCATTTTTATCAAATCATTATTAAAAATTTAAGGAAATTTCACACACGGTACTAGAAAAACTTTTTGAAATGCACGTGTAAAACAAAGTGTAATATCTGTTCAAAGTTCTGGTCCCGTGCTATGTGGAAACAAATTATTCCAAAGTGTTTATCCTCGAATTCGTGCCTTGCTCTGTTTCAAAGTTTGGTTGAAAACAATTCTGAAATAATATATAAATGTTGTATTATACAACAAATGTACGTGTTTTATAAAATCTACAACCAACTAATTAACTAACCATCACGCATTTCTCCGAAAGGGTATTCAGAAAGAATGGACAACCACATTGTTCTTACCTGACATAGTTTTCTGGAATCCTTACAATTTATACATCGTGCCATACACGTACGCTAATTTCTCCGAGTCCTCACGTGGCCGATATTTAATATTTGATTGATCGAATTGTGTCATGTTTTACTTTGTCTTCCTCTATTTCTAGTTTCATTTACGTCGCTTACATATAATTTCTTCACCATACTTTTCACATTTATTCTTTATGTGTCCAAACTATCTTATCGACCCTTTTATTATTTTGTTAATAACACTTTTATTCGCACTACATGCCCTTCTTACATTTGCATTAGACAATCTTTCATATACAGATTTACAACACATTCATCTAAGAGATCTTAATTTTACTACATTTATACAACTTTCATCCTTCTTTTACCAGTTCCATGCTTCATATCCGTACATTGTAATGTTACCATTGCGATTTCTTCGTCAACTGTATTCACGCCTAAAGGCCGTGCCACACTGTTTGAAACAAACTCTCAACAGGGGTGACCTTGGTGGAGAGCTGTGGAGCCCACGGTTGGTGTAGCGTCCACACACTGTTGTAAACAAGCTCTCCACGCGTGGAATGTGTGTTTAAACGCGCGTCTGTCCACAAAGATTGTCGAAGGTCAAACGAATTTTGGTTTCAAACAAGTGTCTACACAGTTTTAAACCGCCGGTGGAGACCGATATGGAGAGCTTGTTTAAAACAGTGTGGCCCGCCTTTTACTCTGTAGCTCGTCGTGGTAATTCTGCCACGTGGTAATCCTGCACTTGTTACACGGACCCTTGACAGCGTAGAATATCATATAGTAACGACATCTCTAGCTCGAGATTCATTTTAATATTAATAATCACATGCACTAAACCATTTATTTCATAACCTTTGTTCCTATTTACACCCGTCCCTAATCGAATGTCAGTGTCGTTAGGTGGGGAAGGCTAATGAGAAGATACTGGTATGCACACGTGAGGAGAATGGATCCATCCAGACTCCCCTTCATTGTGTTGCACGGCCAGCCTCAAAGTAGACAACCCCCGGGCAGACCACCAAAGAAATGGATCGACAGCTGGGAGTCGACTTCGCAGGAGGCCAATTCCTCTTAAGAAACAGGCCACTAGGCCTACACTAAGAATAACAAAAAGAAGAAGTAAAAATTACAACGTGAACTGTAATATCTGAGGTGATTACATCACAAAAACGGGGCTTTAAAAGCTAGCATATTATTATTATTATTATTATAATCTTCTTCTTGTAGTGCCATGTACGGTCCCCCAGACGTCGGGTATCACCCTAGCGTAGGCTTCTCTGGCCTATACCAGACGGTTCATATTGATGTCCTGGGGAGTTTTCCCATAGTGGTTTGCCCTTCCCTTCTCTGGAGAATTTTCTGTCGGGGTTACCTTTCTTTAGCTAGGAGTACTCAGTTTTATGGCACTGGAAACTTGCCATTCGACCTTTCTCTATCTGCTATGACAGTGGTTACATTTCCCGGGGTTTGTAGGGTCTTTGAGGACGCTAGGGAGTTGGACTTGGAAATATTCTGACTGGTGTTGTTGCTGAATGCGGTCTTCTCGAAGATCGACGTCTTTCATATTAGTGAAGGTACGTTCAGGGGACAAATACTTTTGACTTTAGAAAGTATCTTGTCTCCCTTATGTCGGACCATCTCTAATGCGCTCCTGGTATCATGTTGTATTTTTATAATATTTTACCTGTACTCAATAGATGTCTTAAACGTGTTGCTGTTTGTAATGTCTTTTTGAGTTCATAAACTGCTTTGATTTGATTTGAAAAACATGGTGCATTACAATATTTTTAGGGCCATATTTTCCAGCAAAGCATACTCCATCGTAGCCGTACTACATAAAACACTTAATAATATGACTTACAGTATGTCTTTATAACAAGGTATAAAATATACCTCAAAAACGAGTACAAAATGATCGTGTACCACTTACCCGTCTCTATCATTACCTCGCTCCGGTCTGTCTCGTAATACGGAGTTCCTCCAGAATTGGCGGTTAGCGTACATGCTTGACAGATCAAAAGAACGAGTCTTATTGGATACAAAATGTAATAAATGTTCTCAAATGACCTTAATCCCTTTCAATACTAGACGGCCCGTGTACCAAAATACCTCATTAATTCTACGAAAATAAATATAAATTGTTAAATTATGTACGGAAGCGAAGCACGAAACCGGCAAAAGAAGGATGAAAATAGAATAAATGTAGTAGAAATGTGATCTCTTAGACGAATGTGTGGATACTCTGTGTATGATAGAGTGTCGAGTGAAAATATTAGAAGTGAATGCGGTACGAATGATGGTGTTATGAACAAAATAATGAAAGGATCATTAAGATGGTTTGGACATATGGAAAGAATGAATGAAGAAAAAAAATAATAAAAATTATATGTTAACGATGTAAAGAGAACCAGAAATAGAGGAAGATCGAGGAAAACCTAGCACAATAAAATAAATCAAATATTGTTTGTCGGCCATGTGAGGAGTCAGAGAAATCGACGCGCGTGCATGACACGATGTATGAGTGTTGAGGAAGCCAGAGAAATATGTCAGGAAAGAAAAGTGTGGCAGTCTATTCACTCTGTCTATCCATTCGGGGAGACGGCGTGAAGGTTAGTTAGTTAGTTTTAAATTTTAAAACTCTGTTTTTATGTAAATACTAAAACTAGCTAACTAACCATTACGCCGTCTCCCCGAAAGGGTTGGCAGAAAGAATGGACTGTCACACTTTAATCAATGCGGCACTCCATCCTTCTCTTTTCGCCCCGCGAAAGACGCGGTGTGATGGGTTGCGAACCTCATCGCCACCAATAGGCATCTCCCGCGCACACTTCGATCGTCCAACACCCTCAAAATAAATCTAAAACTAATAATCTAAAATACAATACAATAGTAGAATACAATAGTACCGTTTTTTTTTTAATTAGCAATGATTAGGCACTTAAAACATACCAACACCAGCAAGAACTTTAACATTATATTAAAGAAATTATTCAAATTGTTTTTATGTACTCTTATTACAATTATATTAAAAAATTTCGCGACAGCTGTTTCGTCAACCTATGTTGATATCATAAGGTGTTACAATAATCTATAACTATTAAATTTTGTTAATTAATTCCAATTCTTGTTTTTTTTTTCAATATTCCTTGAAGCTAAAAAAATAAGCCAATTATTTGCTGAAAATGTTGTAACTTTCTTAAGATTCTTATAATAGTTAATAGTGCAAGTTTGATAAAGTCTTCGTAATTTTTTTTCGTAATATTTTCAACATCTGCTCTAGTTAACATATTTCTTCTTCTTCTTCCTCAGATTATTCCCGTCCACTCCTGGACAAAGACCTCTTTCATTCGCTTCCATGTCACTAAATAACATTTTTAATTGTGATTAAACATTTTTTTTCGTTAGACAAAAATAAAAATAATTATACAGAAACTTTTTCATAGACACACCTTAATTCAAGTGATAGTCATTGTCAGGGAGACCAAAATTGTAATGACCATGACGACCTTCGTGGCCGAGTGGTAAGTGCATTGACTGCCACCCCGAAGGTTTCGGGTTCGATTCCCGATTGCGAGGGCAGTGTGATTGTCACACTATCTTTGGTCTGGTGTAGAATTCCTGTGACAATAAAATGGCGATAGATTAGCTACCTATCGCATGTCACGAGAATCACCATGATAGCTATAATACCCTTTACATCGATTTGTCTCTTGCTATCATGATGTAAAGAGCGATTCAATATTTAATTTAAATTAAATTATTTAAAGAATATGGCTACCACGAAGAGAAGAACATCTTAAAAACACTAGTTTTCAATAAGTCAACAAATACAGTAGTTGTTTATCGTGTCGTCTTAATTAGGAAGCAAAAAACATAATGGGAGTTTAAACGGAAAGTCTAAACAAGATGTAATAAGTCGAGTAAGACTTTAAAAGTGAAATTAAATACGAATTTTCTGGTAAAAAAATGTTACTAAATCACCATTTTAAGCGGTAGGACATCAAAGTAGAATGACAGATTTAATTTAATTTTTCTCCCGTTAAATTGCTAATTACGTTTCACCTTTCTGTCTCATCCAACACCCGGGTTCTCTGTGAAAAATGTTATTGTCATTGGCCATGAAAGGTTATATTTTTAGCTCCGTTTTTTATGTTCTTATTTTGGGAAATGTATATTTATTACATAGAATATAGACAATTAGGCGGTTAAATCGTGCCATATTTTCGCTAAATGGCGTACTGTAAACATCATTATTGAAAATATGTTTTTTTCAGAAGATTTCTTTACAAATGTGTTATTGTTAAACGCAATATTATAACATGTTAAACTGTTCAAGGCGAAACACGTGTTGAAATACACTACCAAATGGGTGGGTCAGAATATTAATGGATCAAGTCCAAATTTTATAAATTTGGAGTTTAATGTTTCTAACTAACTAACTAACCATCACGCCGTCTCCCCGAAGGGGTAGACAGAAATAATGGACTGTCACACTTTTCTTTCCTGACATATTTCTCTCGATTCCTCGTCATTCATACATCGTGTCATGCACGCGCGTCGATTTCTCTGACTCCTCACATGGCCGACATTCAATATTTGATTTATTTGATCGTGCCACGTTTTCCTCGGTCTTCCTCTATTTCTGGTACCATTTACATCTTTAACATATAATTTATTTACCATTCTTTTTTCATTCATTCTTTTAATATGTCCAAACCATCTTAATGATCCTTTCATTATTTTGTTCATGACACCATCATTCGCACCGCATTCACTTCTTATATTTTCATTCGACACTCTATCATACACAGAGTATCCACACATTCTTCTTAGAGATCTCATTTCAACTGCATTTATTCTACTTTCATCCTTCTCTTGCCATTTCCATGCTTCGCTTCCATACATAAGGGTCGGTAGAAGAACACCGTTGTGCACTGCCATTCTAGCTTTTTTTGATAGGTTTTTGTTTGCGATGACAACTTTAAGTGCACCATTCACTTTGTTGCCTGCCCCAACGCTTCTTTCAATATTCCTCTCCACTCGACCATCTCTTGTAAACATACTACCTAAATACACGAACTCAACTACTTGCTTCAAATGTTTCTACAGGTAAATGACACATATTTCTACGTTATGGGTTAATAAGAGAATAGTAGCTTTTCAATTTTCTCCATAAATAACAATACAACTGTTGATTAGAGATCAAATTTTGAAAGCTTTCAGAATACTAGTGAATCATGTCCTTTTTAACAGCTCGTTCACCATCAGAGGTATATTATGTTGACTGTTGATTGCTAAAAGTGAGTTCAGGTGAAGACTTTAGTTGGTCCAGTGCATGAGACTTTACAAATTAGTGTTGGGCGTTTATACAGGTGTTTGAAGAAAACAAGTCTAAATTCAGTGACAAATGAAACCCGGGAAGTCAGAACCAAGTGATCATGACCAAAGAGAGGAAGGTTTTGAAAACGACGAAGTTATTTACGATTTATATTGTATTTTAATGTTGCTATATATATATTTTTTTTTAAATATGTTTGATTTGCGTAAGGAAAATTTTCGGAATAATAGTGAATCATGATCATTTTATTTTCTTTTATTTGTACTTTTAATATTAATAAAGCCTTTGTGTATCTTATTTTTAATTTATTTATTTAAATTGATTCATGTACTATCAAAATAAATTAAGTGTTTGCAGTGAAAACATCCCTGGATTTTACAAAAGTCTTTCAACTTTAGGTTTAACTATCTCAGAATCAGGATCGATGGACTTCATCCATTAATATTCTGAACCACCTAAATAATACTCCCATTCTGAGGTCCCCAAACCTTTTGTCCCGTAGAATCACGTGCCGTTTTTTTTTGTTTTACGTAGGCCCGCTACTTTCCATATATATGTATTTTTTACAAATTTATAAACAATAAATATTTTTTGAAGCTGACAAAGAGCTATTACTTTCTTTGATAGGGTTTATTGTAAAAAATAAATCTTTACAATAGAGTATATGTTCAAATAATTGCGTAGATTTTTACGGTTGGCAGCAATATGTTTTGTATGATTTTGGGTATTACACGATACAATTTTGGATTTCTTTTGTTTTAATCTATAATAGATAACTAAGAAACTGAACGTATACTGTTTTGTGTGATTTTGGGTAACACAGTGTGATTTCTCCTTCCCCCCGACGTTTCGGAGATTGTTGCAGTCTCCATCTTCAGGGTAATGTGGTGGTAGTCATGATTACAATATACGTTCAGTTTCATAGTTATATATTTATAGATTAAAACAAAAGAAATCCAACATTTTATCGTGTAATAAATATACACAAAAATCAATGTTTTAATAGGAGGCAAGATCTTGATGCTTTGATATAAAAAAATTAATATTCGGCTTCAATTAAGTAATGTTCAACCTTAAATCTCCTCGGCGAATATGTATCTTTTTTTGTAAGGAGATTGGAAACCGCGCTGAAACCCCTTTTCATGAGGTATGGCCTTGAACCCCTATCTGACTCCTATGGACCCACTCTCATGGACCCCCATTCAGACC
Source organism: Lepidostoma basale (assembly GCA_022606425.2). Classification (NCBI taxonomy): domain Eukaryota; kingdom Metazoa; phylum Arthropoda; class Insecta; order Trichoptera; family Lepidostomatidae; genus Lepidostoma; species Lepidostoma basale. The sequence continues at coordinate 180,392 of JAHDVF020000356.1, read as the reverse complement.
TCACGCACCCCCAATTTTTTTTTCACTAACGTGAACCGCTTGCAGTTGGAATCGACCCCTGGCGGTTGACATAGACCATTTTGGAAAACTACTGATTTTAATCATCGAGTGGTGGTCTAGGGGATAGAGCGCTTGGCTTCTTATCCAGTGGACTTGGGTTCAATCCTGGACACGACCGGATTCCTTCTTCATAATAATGAACTATTTTTGCTCATATTGAAAAATGTAAAATAAATTCTAATATCATTGATTTTAGAATTTATTTTATATTTGCTCCATCACGCAGAACCAACCTGCCTTTGGTGATGCCAGTAGAATGAGCGATTCGGGCGTTGAATCTAATCTTCTCGGATTTGGACATTTTCAGTGTCAGTGAGGCAGTATTCATAAAAAAATATTACAAATTCTGGAAAGAGTACTGCCTCACTGACGTCAACATATTTGGGTTCCTTGAGGATGCATATGTTTAATATCATTTTCTTCTCGTCTATCACGAATTGTTTGAACTTGTTATACTACATTTATTCTACTTTCATTTTTTTTTTACCAGTTCCATGCTTCACGTCATAAGGGTTTGTACAAGAATATCATTGTGCACTGTAATTTAGTTTTTTTTAATAGGCTTTTGTTTGTGATATTATATATTTCCTAGAATTTTTTTTACACTTGTATCCATTGAATTTTAGTGTATGCTACAAACTTTTACAAAAATATTTATCAAAATCCGAAAACGGGCTAATCGTGTAAGCTGTGTAAGCTGCGATAAATTTAGTAAAAAGCTCGCACAAAAAGCTTGTTTGTAATGAATTCTGTAGTTACCCCGAAAGGTTATTTTTTACAAAGATAAATTTTTAAATCCGTCCCAGGTGTAATACCACAAAATATGATTATTTAATATTTCCACATGCGCGCAGGGAAACGTATTTATTTGAAGGGAATTGTAGGGATGTTCCTTCTACTAAAATAGGAAAATTTCTTATGAATAAATTTAATATTAAAGGTCGGCCACGTGAGAAATAGACGTGCATGCATAACACGATGTATGAATGTTGAGGAAGCGACAGAAGTATGTCAGGAAAAAACAGTGTGGCGGTTTTTTATTTTTTTTTCTTGTATACAACAGGTCGTTTTAACCCAATTACTGGATACAATTTATTTTAGCTACAATATTATATCGATTCTTATGACATGTGATGGATAGCCAATCTATCGCCATTTTATTGTCACGTGAATTCTACACCAGACCAAAGACAGTGTGATAATCACACTGCCATCGCCAGGAATCAAACCCGGGACCTTCCATATGGAAGTCAAAGCTCTTACCACTTTGCCAAAAAGGTCGACTTCTCTTATTATTTATTATTTCAACCTACCCCTCCGAGGAGACGACGTGATGGTTAGTTAGTTAATAAGTTAGTCTCTGCCTACCCTTGAGAGGAAACGTCGTGATAGTTTAGTGTTGATGTTGTTGTTGTTGATGTTGAAGTTGTTGTTTGTGTTGTTGTTCGTGTTATTGTTGTTGGTGTTGTTGTTGTTATCGTTATTTTTGTATTCGTTGTTGTTATTTTTGTAATTGTTGTTGTTGCTGCTGCTGTTGTTATTGTTGTTGTTTTTGGTGTTGTTGTTGTTAATGTTATATCATAATTGAGCTTAACAACCGCATGGATAATAACAAGGAAACTAATTTAAAAAAACTTTTGTTGTCTTGAACCTTGCATATATTTTTTTGTTATCTTTGTTTGTGTTTTTATTGTTGGTGGTGTTGTGGTGATTGTTATTTTTGTAGTTGTTGTTGTTATTGTTGTTGTTGTTATTGTTGTTGTTGTTGTTGTTGTTGTTGTTGTTGGTGTTGTTGTTGTTGGTGTTGTTGTTGTTGTTGTTGTTGGTGTTGTTGTTGTTGTTGTTGTTGTTGTGATATCATCATTGAGCTTAATAACCGCATGGATAATTACAAGGAAACTAATAAATAAAAAAATTGTTACAGTCTTTGAACCTTGCATATATTTATTTGTTATCTTTTGTCTGCTCTGATTTTTGTTCGTAACCGGAATATGGAGTGAAATCATATAAAATTCATACACATCTCTAGTGTGAATAGACCTTCAAATATAATCTCAGATAATAAAATGGAGGTAATATTGCCGCGCCTTTTGAATTCTTCCGAGAAGACGAATATGTCATAATGCTACGCGGGTAAATAAAAATGATAGCGCCATATTGAAAACATTTTAAAAGGTAACGTTTTTGTTACTGCGCCATTTTGTTCTTGATGTAATGTCTTAGTACTTATGTAAATCTAACTGTTTTTAATATGGGGGACTCGAATGTTATGCCCTTAAGGGGGTATTTCGTATTTTTATTCCATATGAATGAACATATTTATCCTTTCGTAGCCCGAACGTAACTGTGGCTAAAAAATATAGATATACTAAAAAAATACTTGACAAAAAATACATTCTAAGTCGTCCATTATGCTTAGAAGATTTAAGTAAGCGGCTAAAGCTGTTTACTAGTATTACATATAATACGCACCATTTGAACACTCATGCACGTTTCTCCATACACTTCTGTCAGTTGAGAATGGATTTCCGTCACCGAATGGCCATTTTGCACACAAAAAACGAATCACGGAGCGTACTTCACACCTCTGCCAAACCGACACTGAGCGTCGCAGCGAGTTCGGCTGGATGGGTATGTGGAGGGGGAAGACCAAGCTACGATTCAGTGTTAGCGGATTGCACTTAACAGCGATTCGCGCGCCCGTGACAAACAGGGAAACTTATTTTACGGAGAACCCTCGTATATTATTAACATGTTTAAATTACAACCCGGAAATATACTTAGATATTATATATTCTATGTATTTAAAATATCTCTTACAATCCAGGAGGGCGATGAAGCGTCGGCAGGCAGAGACTGCGATTGTTTAGATGGTGCCGTGGCAGACTATTGGGTCCTGGTGCAGCAAGACTGGAAGGTGGTGACCAGAGACAGGACAGGATGGACTTGTTTCTTGGAGGAGGCTAAGATCCGCCAAGGGTTGTCACGCCGGAGAGAAGGAGAAGAAAAATAAAATAATTATAATTTAAATATGGAATTTAATTTTATTTATAATCATAAATTAGATTATTTGTAAAGCGCTGTTAAAAAAGGGTAAACAGCCGTTTGTCGTCCACTGCAGAACGTAGGCCTCTCCCAAAGCACGCCACTGCCCCCTATCTATCGCCACTCTCGTCCATTTAGGTCCAGCAATCTTTATAACGTCGTCGGTTTAGCGTCGTAGTCGAACTTTGTTCGCGGTCTCTATTTCAGAACCCGTCTTCCTCATCAGCCGTCGGTCCTTCGACAAATATGGCCAGCTGACCATCACCGCCTATCATCAGAGCCACCTCCGCCACCTTGGTTTGTTATCGAATGGATTCGTTTCGATTTTTTTTTTAATTTCATAGGGACTCGAACACCAGATGATGCCAACATCTTTATAACGTCGTCGGTTTAGCGTCATAGTCGAACTTTGTTCGCGGTCTCTATTTCAGAACCCGTCTTCCTCATCAGCCGTCGGTCCTTCGACACATATGGCCAGCTGACCATCACCGCCTATCATCAGAGCCACCTCCGCCACCTTGGTTTGTTATCGAATGGATTCGTTTCGATTTTTTTTAAATTTCATAGGGACTCGAACACCAGATGATGCCAACATCAGTTGGCGGAACAGCTGTCGCGACACTCAGTAAATAAAAATAAATTGTGATATTATAACAGTGTTTTCAATTTTCACAGTAATAATGTTAAAGTTAACAGCTGCTGACGGTAGGCCGAACGCAATATCAGATGAGAGTAATGATGTCAGGAGTTCCACTAAAGAACACCAAGGAGTTTGTCTACCTCGGGAGCAAAATAACATGGGACGGTCGGTCTAAGAGCGAGGTCGACAGCCGTATACATCAGGCTAGGCTTGCATTTAATAAAAGGTAGAAAATAATAGAGTCAAATAATATAGACCTAAAACTGAGAATGCTCCTCATCAGGACCTATGTGTGGAGTGTCTTGATGTACGGCTGCGAGACATGGTGCCTATACGAAAGAGATAAGCGGAGACTGGAGGCTTTTGAGATGTGCTCCTATTGAAGACTATTAGGAATTTCCTGGAGAGACCATTTCACGAATGAGGAAGTTCTTCAGGGAATAGAAGGAGGAAGGCACCTGCTCAGAACCTTGCCCGAAAGGTGTATGGCAAGATGGTCTCTTGCATGCCATAATGGAGGGTATGACCGAGGGGACAAACTCTAGGGGACGCCCACGCCGAGAGTACCTGGAGGACCTGTTGGTGGACGTGTGCTGCTCATCATATGCAGATTTCAAAAGAGCCGCACAAGACAGGAAAGAATGGAAGAGAAGAATAGAGGTCATTGCTGCAAACCAATCCCAGGATTGAAACCAGAGAAGAATAATGTTGAAGTACATATTATAGTTTTTCGGCCAAAACAATGGACTGTAAAAAATATAATTTAAATAGGTGGTCGAAATATGGATGCATCGTAGAATGCTACGTATTCCATGGACCGATATGAGCAAGAGTTGATAAACAATTGCTGTCTTATATCAAGTTCTTACCTGGGGCATGTGTTTAGAAAAGAGAAGTACGAGCACTGCACCTCATCATAAAGGGTAAACTAAAGAGTTGTCGAAGTGTGAGGAGAAGACATATCTGGCTCTGGAACAAATGTGATTTGGCGGGGATTTTAACAATAGTATAATCCCCGCCATATAATAATCATATACTTTATGTAATCATATACTTTATGTAATACACCAATTCCCATTCCACCCTTCTTACGACCACCACGTCTGACAAATTTTTGAAAGATTTACATCTTCGTCTCTATTGAGATACAATTAATCCTTTATAATGATAACCCGCTATGGGTAAAAATCCAATATATGTCTACAAGTATTTGTAAACTAACCATCACGCCGCCTCCCCGAAAGGGTAGGCAGAAAGAATGGACTGTCACACTTTTACTGATGCGGCACTCCATCCTTCTCTTTTCGCCCCGCGGGAGACGCGGTGTATACATTCGGTGTATACGCGGTGTATATGGTAGTATTTGTATACATTCAAAAAAACTAAGTGACACATAGTTGACGTAGGTGGGACCCGACATTATGTTATACATAAAGAGAAAAAAAATAAAGAGGGATTTTTCCAAGTAATATACAACAAAGAAAAAAATAGTTTTCTTTTTGTGGAAGAAACCCTGTATCCGGTTGTGCAGGAAATGTTTGTAATAACCAAGGGTGCTTTCTTTCGTTGAATGCACGGCACTTATTCAAACGTGATTCCAACAGACGCAGACGGTTCTCGTACGGTTGTAATGGTACAATTTCAGTTTTGAGACGATATTCCCCTCTAGTAGGGTAGAAAAATCATGAAACCCATTTTGTCACGCAAAGGAAATTATACGATTTCAGATATATTATATTATAGTATATTTTGAAGTTGAAAAAAAAGTATGAAAGTAGAATAAATGCAGTAGAAATGAGATCTCTTAGACGAATGTGTGGATACTCTGTGTATGATAGAGTGTCGAATGAAAATATAAGAAGTGAATGCGGTGCGAATGATGGTGTCATGAACAAAATAATGAAAGGATCATTAAGATGGTTTGGACACACGGAAAGAATGAATGAAGAAAGAATGGTAAAAAAATTATATGTTAACGATGTAAATGGAACCAGAAATAGAGGAAGACCGAGGAAAACGTGGTACGATCAAATAAATCAAATATTGAATGTCGGCCATGTGAGGAGTCAGAGAAATCGACGCGCGTGCATAACCCGATGTATGAATGTTGAGAAAGCGAAAGAAATATGTCAGGAAAGAAAGGTGTGGCAGTCCGTTCTTTCTGCCTACCCCTTCGGGGAGACGGCGTGATGGTTAGTTAGTTAGGTAGTTTTTGAAGTTGAAACAAGCCGTGTTTTTTTTATAATTTTACAAAATTCTTATTATAATTACTTATAAGTGCCACTCTAAATTTGCATTATATAATTTCACCCCAGGTTTTGTTTTATTAATGCCCTCGCAAGGCGATAATGGCGGTAGCCTTTCACATTGCCTTAAAAAGATCTTCTGCTTAATACTTAAAATCCAATCTCTATAGATGGCGCTAGTGTGTAGATTGAAACTACCATGTAAAGGGTTGTGTTATATATATATATATACAACTTCCAAAAATTTGTCCGACATGGTGGTCATAAGAAAAAGTGGAATGGGGAATGTTGCATTACATAAAGCGTGCACTTAACCTAACCAATGACAGGTCATAAATCCTGTAAACACCTCGATCACCGTGGTCTGTTTCCAATTTGCATCTTCGTCTCTATTGAGATACAATTAATTCTTCAATTTTATAATATTTTAAATATGTAATTTTATATAGTGATACATCGGTGTCAACCCACCTGTCGTCCTTTACATTTTTTTTTTTACCCAAGATGAGAAGTGGAGGGGTTGCGGGGAGGAGTGACGTGGTTGCAGCCTCGACCGCTGTGACTACGACCGCGGCTGTGGACGCCGCCCCAAGTGATGATGCTGATGATGCTTGTGGTGCTGGTGCAGGTGGTTCTTCACCCTCGAGTGGGGTGTCTTTTGCACCAGCGCCCCACAAGTCGTCGTCTTCCTCCTCTGTCAAGAAGAGGAAGAAGGGAGCCGGAAGGGGATCGAGTGGCAGTGGAAGCGCAGCCCCTCCCTCACCGGCTGCTTCACAGTCTGCTTCACAGGTTGCTTCTTTGGCTGCTGCTGTTGTGGCTCCATGTACGACTGATACGAGTGCGGTGGCGGCCGCCGCGCCTGCGGGAGACGCTGCCAGAGCAATTAAATAGACAATATGTGCACCATCTAAAAAGAACATTTTGTGTTAAATTATTTTTATTTTGTTATTTTATTTTGTATAATTGTATTTTATATTATTTGTTTTAGATTTATTTTGTGGGTGTCGGACGATCGAAGTGTGCGCGGGAGATGCCTATTGGTGGCGATGAGGTTCGCAACCCATCACACCGCGTCTCCCGCGGAGCGAAAAGAGAAGGATGGAGTGCCGCATCAGTTAAAGTGTGATAGTCCATTCTTTCTGCCTACCCTTTCGGGGAGACGGCGTGATGGTTAGTTAGTTAGTTAGTTAGTTTGTATCTTTATAATATGTATCACTAAATAAGGACTGGTAATCTGAAACATGTCTGATATGTAATTTTAACAGTGTTGTCTATACAAAGTAAATAAAATAAATGATAAAACATCTACAACACAAAGTATGGGGAACATAGAACATATATTTTTTGCCTTAATATACAATTTCATCCACTTGTTGCAGATGTTTATCATTGACCCAAATATTTCAGGTTAGTATTTTTATGATCCTAGAAAAATAAAAAGTTTTACGTTTGCTTTTCTAGAATAAACAATTTATAAATAAATTAATATACCCTATTTCTGAAGTAACTGTGTGAGTTTAAGATAGTGAATTACTAAAAGCGGTGAATTGCTGCTTTTAAAATTGGAATCATGCTTCGAAAGTATTTCAAATATCAAAACCAGAAGGTTAATATGTATTTATTTGGATCTCGGAATCGTAAAGGAGTAAAACCTGAACGAATCACGGAAAATGGTCATCTTTGAGGATTTATATTTAAAAAACCTGTTTAATACTAGTTTCTCTTCACCTGCATATTTTCGGAACCAGATCAAATAACGCAATATTGCAACCAGAGTCGTTAATTGCTTGAATACTTTAAATCGTTTTTTGCAATTAAATCAATACGACATCTTTCCATTCGATATTCGTTTGTTTTTTTAGGGCACTGTGGTGGGTTCATTGACTGCTACACCGTAGGTTCCGGGTTTGATTCCTGGCAATGACAGTGTAATTCTTACAATAACTTTGGTCAGATGTAGAATTCACGTGACAATAAAATGGGGACATATTAGATACATATCACATGTCATGAGAATCAATTTAACCTTTACATCGATTTGGATTGCGCTGTAATGACGTAAAAGGGCTATTCAACAAAATGATACAAAAAAAAATATGAAGATTATTTGTAATCAATAGTTTTTCAAATGTATGAATTTATTTCTTCTATATTTGCCTTCACTGTGTGTTGAAGATTCATATTTGAGTAATTCTTACTGCACCTAGTTTTTTTACAACACTTTATTACACTTTTCACAGACATGTATCGGTTATATTACAACACTTTTTAATGTACAAAATTTTAAAATTTTGATATAATCAATTGATTTTACTGAAATCTTTTGATGAAATAATAATTAAATAAAACGATGTTTTTTAACTACTTCCACTTTCGTCTTTATTTTGAAAGCGACCGGTTTTGCCAGGCTCGCTGGCATCGACAGACCACCAGTGTGACAAGATTGTATTTATGGTTAGAACGAGAAGCAAAGGAGATAGATTTTTATGAAAATATGATATAATACATGAGTTTGGTACAGTCAATGACATCAGGTAAGCGACCTGAAAGTTAACAAGAAAATAAGAGCTGGCACTAGAACTCAAGTACATAATGCCATCTTTGATTTAGTCGATATACTGACAGTAATGACTTTTTATACCCACATCATTTTCCGTGAAATATTAAAATTGACCCTCTAACAATAAAATAGAAAAAAAAGGCTGGTTCATTTCAGAAATTTCAGAGATCGGGCTTTTGCAGTGGCAAGTCTGTCCGCCTGGAATATGCTTCCTGCACGCCTCAGATGCATTGACAATCCGACAGATTTTAAATCTCACCTAAAAACCCATATTTTCAAAATATCGCATAAAATGTAAGCAACGGTTATCTGATTGCTGGTGGCATATGCAACCCTCATGACTCAAAACACTGTCAAAGCGCCCTTGAGTAGAGCTATTCATGAAAACAGCGCTGTACAAATTAGCCTAATTATTAATATTTGTATTATAATTTTTGTTTTTAATTATGTATCGTTTGCTAGTATCCATGGTTGGTTTCTAATTTCAAATTGTCATTTTGCATTTCCTACATCAAGTAGGGTTGGATTGATTTTCTTTCTCACAAAAAAAAAACAAAATCTAAATTGTATAAAATTATGTTTATTCCACTTGTTCTTTAGTTTTGACCGATTTCAGTAGCTCGCTGCCATCTACTAAATCCGTAGACAAATAACAATTGGAATAAAATTAAATACATATTATAAATGTAATTAAATACATATTATAAGAAAATACATAAATGGCACATTGCCAAATACATTTTTGAAATGCTGTTTCCAAAGTGCAATTGTAACAAAAAACTATGACGTAAAACTACATATTAAAAAATTAATACAAATGAAAATGTCCGTTTTCTAGAAATGTTATTATAACATTTTATTGTTTCTTGTACAATGGTGTTAAACTCCACATTAAATAAATAATTTAAATAAAAACGTCCGTTTTCTAGAAATTAATTACAATATAATTATAATAAAACTTTTTTGTAAACACACTGTCAAAACTCACAATATTGCAAAGATTCTCCCAAAAATTAACGGACTCTATCTTTATGATCCTTCACTCTGTGTCCTGTCAGGTCTCCCTAACGTTGACTATCACCAAGTGATGACCTGGGGAAAAATATCCAGAGTGGTATCGCCTTGCCTTCTCTGGAGGAATTTCTGTCGGGGTTACCTTCCCTTAGCTGGGTGTATCTAGATTTAAGGCGCTGGAAGCTCGCCATTCGTCCTCTCTCTATCTGCTATGGCACCAAGTAATATGTGCTACATTGCCCGGGGTTCGCGGGGTCATTAAACGACCTCTCGTGGACGCTAGATATTTGGACTTGATAGTAGTGTTGCTGTTCTCAATGCAACATGGCGCCTTACGACATTTTGTAGAGGCATACTTTCCAGCAAAACATACCCCATCGTAGCCCTATTACCCTTTTGAACCCTATGATCCTACCTTCATTTTATTCAGTACGCTTGTATTACTATGTAAATAAATTAACAAATACAGTGCTGCCAACCTGCTACCATTGTATAATGCAATAATTATTTTGAGTGTTAAGTAAACAATCATGTCATATTTATTTTGTTTCATAACTCCTTTACCACGAGGGATATGTTTATTTTGTTAACATGTTACTAACATAATATTATTGTAATACCTTTTCACGAGATACGCATACATAACGCGTTTAATTAAATACCATTCAACCCGACACACCCCAAATAGACAAATAATAAATTAGCATAAATTGTAAACGGTTAAGTCAGAAACACTCAACCCACAAATATTTACAATAACATGTAATCTTTCCAGGTGAAAATAACAGGTTTCATAACATAATAATAAACATTGTTTATAATAATCATATCAAATCAAATCAGTTTATTTTCTCAAAAGATATTCTGAAACAATTTTTTTTGTTTAAATAATTGAAAACAGATAAAATATAATATAATATATAATACTATAAACGCACGAGATATATTTCGACTTTAAGAAGATAAGATACTCTAGAGTATTTTTTCGTAAACGTACATTCACTAATATTAAAGACGTCGATCTCCAAAGCGATCATGTTCAGCAGTTTGAATAATGAAAATAAAACAATTTTGATACAAAATTTCTTTATTTATATTACGAGTATATATTTAATTTGTTTCGGTAGCTTGCTGCCATCTTCTGGTCCAGAATGACAAGATGCCGAAACCGGTCGACTATAAATACAAGTGGAAGCACACTAAATATATATTATAATAATAAAGAAATTAAAAAAAAATATTTTTTTTTCATTATTTAAAGTGAATTTCTAACAAAAAATTTCAATTAAAAATACTAATTTTATTCAGAAGTTTCATCAATATTCCTACCGGCATCACCAGGGGCAGGTTGGTTCTGCATGATGGAAAAAAACAGTATATAGTCGAAGATAATATAAATACATTGGTCGCATTATTACTAAAGCGCTTGACGTGGATATTGAAATAAAATGCCCAAATAAAATGAAGAAATGTGCAGCATTTAATAAATTAAGTACCTCCTTTGACAACGATAATCTTAACCTGAAAACCTGAGGCGTTTGAGATGTGGATATACCGCAGAATATATTATGAAAATCGTTTCATCGATATGAAAAATGTCGATCTCCGAAGTGATCATGTTCATCAATTTGATTCCTCTATCTACCAGAATCACCAGAGGCAGGTTGGTTTTGCATATTGGGACATAGAACATTCTCTGCTAACGCTGTCAAAGAAAACCATCTACACCCTCCAAGATGGCAGAGTTCTTAAAGAATCCACTAATTAGTCTAAAGAAATGGGTTAGGGTGAACTCAGTTTCCTTATCTTCAAACTATTGGTCCCCAACTTGCTCAAGAGGATTTTTAGAGCATTCTTGTGAATGTTTGAGGCTTGGAAGTAATAATTTAGGGGCTTGGCTTATTTTTCTTAATGTTGCAACGAACTGTGGATCCCGGATTTCAATGACGAGAATTTCCATAAATTCATCTCCGAATGTCTAATTCTATACAGATCTATTAGATCCCTCTACAAGTATGGAAATGCTGTTGGAAAATTTAATCAATTATATGTAAAACATTTTGCATATTCCTGTAGTGATGGGCACGCTTAGAATTCATAATCGATTATTGAACATTACAATTTTTAATGTTTTATTCGATTTTACGATTATAAAAAATAATGTGCTTCCCGTAAACTACCATGTATATGTCTTATTTATTACTTTAATGTCTGTCAGTGGGGCAGCGCTCTTTTCAGAGTTGATTATATTTTATGGTTTTTATGAACACTGCCACACTGACAATTTAAATTGTCCAAATCCGAGACGATTTAATTCAACGTCCGATTAAATTCAATATTCATATTTCTACTGGCATAACCACAGGAAGATTTATTCTGCGTGACGGAGTAAGGAACAATTGACGGCTAGACATTATAAAGGGTTTTAAAGTGGTTTAAACATAAAGCAGAGAAAATAAGCAAAAACTGTTTTAGTTCCATATGTCATGTACCACGGGTGGCACCTTTAGGGTGACGTTTAAACTACGTTGTAGAATTCAATCATGACGCACTTTTGCGCAGTTATTTGCCTTAACGTTTAAGACCAATTGGCATCAAAAACTCATTTTTGATTTTTTTGTACACTTGGCGTTTTTTTTTATTTTCCAGCCTTCAATTGATGTCGGCGTTGCCGCAGATAACCATCAGATTATGATCCATCAGATCTGGTTATGATTAGAGCCCTGAATCAGCTTAAAAAAATGTGGAGCTGAAAACCCTTCCCTCCTCATTTCAAGGAAGTAATACCCTTGTATACTTAAGAGAAGTGCCGGTAATGTTAATGGTGTCACACCTGACTCGTGAATGTGGCTTCGAGGAGATCCTCGAATGAATATAATCTTATACAGCAAGATTACTGTATAAGATCATATTTGTGAAATACCATAATGTTCAACATTAACACAAGTGAATCCTGCCAATTATTTCCTGTAATGTTCTTATCCAGGTGAATCTTTATGTGTCTCGCTTCCGCTATCCTCTTGGTGTATCAGTTGACTCTTAGCGCGTTTCGCTTCCACCTTTCACCAGCAGGGTTCTTATATGTGTAACTCTGAGCATGCCTTTCACCCGCAACATTTTTTATATTCAGAGTTCTTATGCATAGAATCATTAGAGTCACTAAGAGTGCCAGTGTAGAGTCACAAAAAACAATTTAAACCTTTGTCTCTATTGAGATACAATCAATCCTTATAAATGATTAACCCGCAATGGATAAAATCCAGTATTTGTCTACAAATATTGGTAACATTCTTGAAAAAACCAAAAACTGGTCCAAGTTTAAAAAAGCATAAAAATTGGAGAAGTATTCTCCTGGCGTTGTCTAGCAAATGTAGCCTTTCACATTGCATTAAAGATTTTCTGCTTAATGTTAACACCTATTCTTAATAGATGGCGCTAGTAAAGATTGGACTAGTAACATGTGAAGTGTGGTGCAACTAAGTTGCATATATACAACTTCCAAAAATTTGTCAGACGTGGTGTGTTCGTAAGAAGGGCGGAATGGGGAATATTGTTAACATATAGCGATCACTTTACCCAACCAATGACAGGTCATAAGTCCTGTAAACGCCTCGACCACCATATTCTGTTTCCAAAAACCAATTTACATCTTCGTCTCTATTGAGATACAATCAATCACTAAGAGTTTGTTGAATGCACTACCCGTATTTGTCCAGGAGGGTTCTTATACTGGTAACTCTAAGCAGGCGTCACTTCCGCTACACGCCTTATTAAGCCGGAAAAACCTTATACATCCAGAAATACTTGAAAAAAGAATGAAGTGCAGAAATAATTCGATTTTATTAGTATGAGAACTGTCAATCGTTTTGAGTTTGTAATAATATGTGATTTCTATAGAAAAAAAATTACCCAACTTCTGAACACGATCGTTTCAAAATATAAAAAAAAAACAAAAACAAAAAAACAAATAAACAAACCATCACGCCGTGTCCCTGTAGGAGTAGGCAGAGAGAATGGACCGCCACACTACTCTATCCTGACACACCTCTCTAGCTTCCTCCACATTCATACAGCGAGTCATACACGCCCGTCGATTCTTCCGACTTCTAACATGACTAACCATTAAAATTTGATTGATTTGGTCATGCCATGTTTTCCTTGGAATGGCTTGACTCCGTACATCATTAACGTAACTTTCTAAACCATTATTTCTCCATCCATGCGCTCAATGTGTCCGAACCAACGCAGCGATCCTTTCATAATTTTGTTCATAATACCTTCTTCCGCTCTACATTCCTTTGTTATTTGAGATTCTGTCGTATATCGTTCTACCACACATAGTCTTTATAGTTATTTTTACAATGCATATCAGTAAATTGTAAATAAAACACTTGTTTTTCACCACTTGAGTATCATATTTTACACGACTAGTTTCGGAAGCTACAGATGCTTCCATCTACAGGTTTAAATATAAAGGTACAGTAAAATACAGGTTTATATTTAAACCTGTAGATGGAAGCATCTGTAGCTTCCGAAACTAGTCGTGTAAAATATAATACTCAAGTGGTGAAAAACAATTGTTTTATTTACAATTTAATCATGTCCTACCACAAAGTGAATGCCGAAACAATAAATAACATACCAAATAAATGCCATCAGCAATTACAATTTTTTAATTAATCGATTTCAGTTAATAATCGATTCATTAAAAATCGATTATAAAATAAGATAACTAACTAACTAACTAACCATCACGCCGTCTCCCCGAAAGGGTAGGCAGAAAGAATGGACTGTCACACTTTTACTGATGCGGCACTCCATCCTTCTCTTTTCGCCCCGCCGGAGACGCGGTGTGATGGGTTGCGAACCTCATCGCCACCAATAGGCATCTCCCACGCACACTTCGATCGTCCAACACCCACAAAATAAATCTAAAACAAATAATATAAAATACAATGATAAAATAACAAAATAATAATAATTTAACACAAAATGTTCTTTTTAAATGGTGCAAATATTGTCTATTTAATTTATGTTCCACGAATCCACCGTTTTTTTTTAATTTAGCACATAATGTTTTTTCGATGTTGCACATGTTGACATGGACGATCCGGACTTTTGTGTTTATTTAATTTATGTTACATGTATCCACTGTTTTTTAAATTGGCTGTAATTAGGCACTTTACCAGCAAGAACTTCAAAATAATATTGAAAAAATTGTTCAAATTGTCATTGGAACAAATGAAAAATTTATTTTTACACCTGTCAAAATTCTTTATAAAATAAGATTCAGCACTATATTCAGCTTCGCCCACTTTCTAGTGAATAAATATATAAACATCATTAAGATGAATGAATATAATTGTTTATATTATAGAATTGTACCCTTAGGTTCACTGTGTTGAGAACTTAGCATCTCTTGTTTATTCGAGTAATTTTGATGAAACTCAGAAGATTTGACGAGCTTAAACGTGATACATTTTAGAGTTTTTAGTACGAGGGCAGATAGAGAGCAGAGGCAGAAATAGATTTATTTTTAGAGTAAACAATTTCGTATTCGAAATAATATATCTACAATATTTTGAATGTATACAAATACTTGTAGACGAATATTGTATTTTATTTTGAATGTACATTCACAAAAAATATTTGTAATCATTCTGGTCAATTCTTTGGCATATAGAAAGGAAGAATACTCCTGGCGGCTTCTAACAATACGTTAATAGGCGACAGCCTTTGCATTGTGTTAATAAGGTAGTTTGCTAAATGCTGAAAATCATTTTCTATAGATGGCGTTAGTGGGTCGATTATATAGGTTAATCTTGAAAAGATTCACAAGTGTAATCAAATCTACATAGATGGCGAATTAAAACTGACATGTGAAGATAGATATGGATTTGAAGTATATATACAGCTTCCAAAATTTGTCATGCATGATC
Organism: Lepidostoma basale; assembly: GCA_022606425.2. NCBI lineage: Eukaryota > Metazoa > Arthropoda > Insecta > Trichoptera > Lepidostomatidae > Lepidostoma > Lepidostoma basale. The sequence goes on along the minus strand of JAHDVF020000356.1, from coordinate 164,888 downwards.
ATAATAACAAAGGTGGAATGGGGAATGTTGTAATTACATAAAGCGTGCGCTTAACTCAACCAATGACAGGTCATAAGTCCTGTAAACACCTTGATCATCCATATTCAGTTTCCAGTTTGCGTCTTCGTCTCTATTAAGATACAATTAAAAGTGTTTACAGGACTTTTGACCTGTCAATGGTTGAGTTAAGCGCGCGCTTTATGTATGAATGTTTGCTTTATGTATGAAGGGAATGTTGTATTACATAAAGCGAGCGCTTAACCCAACCAATGACACGTCATAAGTCCTGTAAACACCTCGATCACCATCTTCAGTTTCCAATTTGCATCTTCGTCTCTATTGAGATACAATTAATCCTTTAATTAATCTTAGTATTTATACAACACTTTTAACAGAGGTGTTTCGGTTGTGACCAAACCTTTTTCGATATTAATAATAATAATATTGCATAATTTATAGAGCGCCATTTTTATGAATTACTCATCTCAAGGACGCTGTAAAAAATGCTCCGTTTCATGAACTAGTTAAAAATAAACATATTTAATATGAGGGCTGCACCCAACGCAGTATCAACCCTTCTTATCAGGAAATGATAATTTGAAAAGGTGCGTTTTGAGTCTCGATCTAAACTCTGACTGATTATCAATGCACTCAAGGTCTGCTGGAAGATTGTTCCAGGTTGAAGGGCTGGCTACCGCGAAGGCTCAGTCACCAAAGTTTGTGCTAGGACAGCGTTTTGGCATAGTCAATCGATCGCATAAGTCTTAGCTGATCGTAATGTAGACTGTCTGGCATTCAGGTTCTCGTTGATGCAGAGTTCAGATATAAAGGCTGGTGCCATACCATGCAATGCCTTGAAGACCGCCAAGCAGAGCTTGTATTGTATCTTTTCATTACATTTCAGCCAGTGGAGCTCCTCAAGTCGCGTTTACTGTCTAGAAAGACAAAGACCATACTGTATAAAACACTAATTTGACCAGTCCTAACAAATGCCTCGGAGACTTGGACGCTCACTAAATGGGATGAAAACAAAATAAACTGCTTCGAAAGGAAGATCCTCCGCAGAATCTTCGGACCCATTAAGGATGGTCAGACGTGGAGAAGGAGATACAACACAGAGCTCTACGATCTATACCAGGACGTCAGCGTGGTCAAGTTTATAAAGATTAACAGACTGCGCTGGCTATGGCACTTGCACCGCATGGGAGATCTGGAGCCCCCCAAAAGAGTGTTGTATGACAATCCAGCAGGGCGAAGAAGCGGTAGGCCGAGACTGCGATGGCTGGATGGTGCCGTGGCAGATTGTCAGGTCCTGGAGCAGCAAGACTGGGAGGTGGCGGCCAGAGACAGGACGGGATGGAGACGTTTCTTAAAGGGGGTCAAGACCTACCAAGGGTTGTAGCGCCGGAGAAGAAGAAGAAGGAGCTCCTCAAGATGCTGTGTTATATGACAACTCTTCGGCACACCTTTAATCAGTCTTGCTGCTGCGTTGAATGCAGACTGAAGTACAATTTTAACATTGTACAACGAAAAACGTTGGTCACAACCGAATTATGCCTGTAAAAAGTGTAATAAAATGTTGTAACACCAAGTGTAATTATATTTATTCAAAAATGAATCCACAACACAAGGTGAAGGCGAATTAAGAAGAAAATCATACAATTTCGATTTCTTACGATGTTATTTTTGGGTCGAATTTTGTATGGAGGTCGCGACCATATATATGATATAGCGTTAACGGCAAAAATAAATTATTTATAGACTTATCAATAGAATGATAAAAATTTCTTACAAATAACAACGTTATATTTAACGTGGGCCCGGCACATAAAGTTTCTACACGTTTAGCAGTTATGAGTGTATTTCACAGATTTTATCGAAACACTTAGTGCGGAAATATTTTACGTGTGGAATCAAGAATAAAATATGAAAAGTTAGTCAAAATAACGGTTTTATATACATGATGCTTTTTAGGATCTTGGGAAAATAAAACAAAAAGTTTAAAGAACAAAGCCCTATTCTCATTAGATTTTCACTGCATGTTGAATCTAACGTACGAAGGACGCTACTAATATGTATAATACAAACAAAAACAGGTCATTATACCTATAAGAAGACTAATAATATTACATCAAGACGAAAGAGCTGTTTTACCAACTGACGTCCAGAACCAACATGCCTTTGGTGATGCCAGTGGAGAGAACGATTGAATTTAGGTATTTACTTACCACTCATTGATCATATACCATACATTTGTAAGGCTTGAAAGCTGGACCATAAATAACTAAGATCTAATAAGTAAGATCTAAAAATGTAACCGTATAACCCAATTGGGTTTTGAAAAAAAAATAATAATAAATAAAAAAATAAAACATCCTAGCAAAACTAAAAGGAATACTATCTAGCTGATATTATTGTCTGCTCTTGAAAAAATGGGGTTAAATATTTTTAAATTATTTACATTAAGCCTATTACAGATACAATATCCGTGACATAAATAATTTTTAGATAGCCAATGTTAAAAGACTGAGAGTTATTTTTTTTCAAAATGATTTTATAAGGGAGATTTCAGTATGCGGCATGAGTGAGTCTTACCAATGGTACGTTACGGTATTACTCAGTAACGTATTATGCCATATTTCGTTCAATCCGCTTTAAAAGGGACATTTTTAAAACTTAACTAACAACTTACTAATTATCACACCATATTTTTTTAGGGTTTATGAAAAATCCGTGTAACTCGTCTTTCTGGAACGACGTTTCAAAGATCGTTGCAGTCTCCATCCTCAGGGTGGTTATGATAACTACCCTAAGATGAAGACCGCAACGATTTCCGAAACGTCGACCCAGAAAGACGAGTAACACAGATTTTCCCAAGTAACCGAAAAAAATATATTGCTACCAACCGGGAAAATCTACGCAATTAATTTATATGCATGGTGTGAAAACGTACAATAAACACTTTTTTTTAATTGTTTTAATAATTTACATTTTTAAAAAATATTAATATTAATTTTTTAATATATCATAAAACTAACACTTTCTTTGCGAAAAAAAATCAGATATCTGGAAGGATGCTCAAATTTTAAAATGTTCCCAATTAATATTTACTGAATTCTTTTTAAATATTATACATATCGATGAGCATTCATAATAACCACAAACGCGTTGGGCGCGTATTGAGCGCTTATGGAGATTTTAGCAGTACGCGCCTAGCGCGTATTAATACGAATGGAAACGTCTGTTTTCTAAAAGTTTTATTATAGTTTATGAAAAATTCATGTGTTGCATTTTTATGCATTATCAAATGTGGTACACCTTAGAAATGCGAAACCTGTCATTCTTATAAACTATAATATAATTTTCATAAAACCACATGTTTTCATTATTATTACTTACATGTTTTTAAAAACGTACACTCAATTAGGAAAGAAATAACTTTTATTGTATTTTATTATATTATTAATTATTTTTTACAACAACAACAAACCATCTAACTGTTTTTCCGGAAGAGTAGACAAAGCTTCATCCACATTCATAGATAGAGCCATACACACGTCGATTATTCCGATCACTTACGTGACCAACCTTTAAGGATTGATTAATTTGGTCATGCCAAATTTTCCTTGGTTATCCTTGACTCTCCGATTCATATATATTGTTAACGTTTACTTTTTTAATAATGCTTTCTTTTTCTATGCTTTCCGTGTACCCGAACCAACGCACATGCAACGCCTGGATGAATCCTTTCACAATCCTTTTCACTCTGTGTTGTGGATTCATATTTTAATAAATATAATTATACTTTATATAACAACACTTTTTACTATCACTGAACTCAGACATGTTTCGGTTACAAGTAACTTTTATCATTGTATAAAATTTTAACAATCAAATAAAACAGAATGTATTGAATTTTTTATTGAGTTTTTGATTGAAAAAAAATAGAAATTTTGCATATTAATAAAAAAAACTATACTTTTAACAATTCAGAAATTAAAAAAGCCATAAAAAATAATGAAAATATAATAAATAACTAATTCAATTCCCATGCTCGATATGTTCCCGTTACATCTCCCCTCTCCTCAATCCTAATTATACCCCTTACACTCGATATGTTCCCGTTACATCTCCCCTCTCCTCAATCCTAATTATACCCCTTCTACTTTTATACATAACCGGTCTCCATTTAGTTTATAAGTGACCGTTCTGTTTTATTTGATTGTTAAAATTGTATATATGAAAATAATGAAAATAAAAAGTGTTCTAATACAAAGTATAATTATATTTATTTTGACTTTCATAATTTTATTCAAAATAGTTCCTTCCACGAGTTCAAAATTCAACGATACCTACATCGTTATAATATACATATTTCTAAGGGATCTCATCTACCTTCACCGCATTTATTCAGGCCTCATGCTTCTTCTGGCAGTTCCATGCTTCGCTTAAATACTTAATGTTTGAAACCAGAACTTTACTAATAACAAGAACTGAATTCTTCACTGTAAAAAAAAAGCATTTTAAATATTAAGAAATCACACTGTATGTGCCTTCAATAATATAAGGAAAACGATAAAAATGTGCAGCATGAAATCTCGGAATCTAAATCCGGATGCAAAGGAGGTCGGCAAAGATTCAGTTAACGAAAGCAATTTGCATTCCGCAACTCGAGGGATTCGATAAAATTCTCACTTAATGCGAAGCATCCTGTAGATTCTAACTAAATATGGCGTACCTGGGTCGCGTCATGATCTGAAATAACCTCTTTTTCTTCCTTGTTGTAGACCGATGTGGTCTGTTTATGTTGGCCATCTCATAACCCATTTCTTTAGATTACTCAGGGGATATTTCAAGAACTCGGCCGTGCTGGAGGGTGTTCGGCTTTTTGTCCCTGATAGATATCTCCAACAGCGACAGCATAGATTGTTTTACCTACCGGCCGCCAGAACCAACCTGCCTCTGGTGATTGGGACTGGTGATTGACCGGTGGGAAGAGCAATTTAACTGCTGAATGCGGTCTCCTCGGTGATCGACGTCTTTCATATTAGTGAAAGTACGTTCAGAAGGCAAATACTCTTAATTCTCGAGAGTATCCTGTTTTCCTAATTTTGAACCATCTTTCATGCGTTTCTGGTAGTATACTATACACAATATATTATTTAACCTGTTCTCAATAGATGCCTTAAAAATTAAATTTTTAATGTCTGTTGATAAAATAAACTGATTTGATTTGATTTTTCCAGAGGGACGCTTCTTCTTTGAGCTGAATTCCCATCTGTCTTTCCATATTTTAGGAGGTCTTCCACGAGGACGAGTCCCGCGAGACTGATTTTAAAGGGCAATATAGGGGAGTCCGGTTGTGTCCATTATGTGGTCATGGCCGTTCTAGTCCCTCTTGCGTCTTGTCTGCTATCGTCCTCAATGTCTTCATCTCAGAAGTGCTCGGAACTTGCTTGGTCCTGACTGTATCTGCTCTTGCCTCAAAGCCATATGTTATTATTGGTCTTATGCAAGCTTTATAGATTCTCATATTAGTATTAATGGCCATGTCTTTCTTTTTCCATATTATGGATTTTAGAGCACCAGAAATTGCAGCTGCTTTGTTGACTTGGGATTTTATTTCTTTCTGAAGACATTGTGTTTGTATTTCTTCTGATATAACTTGTATTTTATACAAAGCTTGTGTTTCTTCTGATAAAACTGTGTTATTAAATATATATTTCAATTTTTTTTTGTGGAAAATGCTCTTCAAATAGACAAAATCCCTGTCTACCCCTCCGGGAAAACAGCGTGATAGTTCTTCTTCTTCTTCTCCTTCAGCCTATTCCCGTCCACTACTGGACAAAGGCTTACTCCATTCCCTTCTACGTCACTCTGACTTGCGCAGACTGCATCCAGGTTATTACGACATGTCTGTTCAGGTCATCCTTCCACCGTGATGGTCAGTTTGTTTTAATAAATAGATAAGTTTGTATATGAGAACTAACGGTAAGACATATATCATTGAGACCAGAGCGAATACCACAAGAACGATACGGATACGGACGCTGAAGATGATTGGAGGAAAGACCCTTCGAGATAGGGTGAGGAAAACAGCTATCCACGAAATCTGCAAGGTAGATGATGTCGTGAGATGGGGCAGACAATGCAGAAGATACTGGAATGGGCACGTGCAGAGGACGGATCCCACCAGAATCCCATACGCAGTGGCGCATCAGATTCCTGCCGTCTACCGTCCCCCCGGAAGACCGCTAAAGAGTTGGAAGGGTAGCTGGGAGTCGACCTCCCAAGAGAGGCCAGCCTGATTACAGGAACAGACCAAAGGTCTAAAAGAAGAAGAATAAGAAGATAAGTTTGTTTTACAATAGATTTTTTAAATAATTAATACGAATGAAAACGTCAGTTTTCAAGAAGTTTTATTATATAATAATATATGGGAATGACATGTTTCGCCCTTCTAAGGCATTATCAAATGGGATGAAACTTCAACTCGTTGCAGTTTATATACACAAGTAAATGGAGCAGAATATGGTTATTAATGAAAATTTAGGTGACTTTATACATTTTTAACAAATAATTATTTGAGTAGGTCCAGAAATATTGGAAAGCGTTTCTTGGAACTCGTTAAGGAATTTTATGACAATAATTAGATGGTTAGGGGACACTAAATGATATTATATAAATCAAATATAAGTTATTTGAGGTAGGACGAAATAAAGTGTTTCTAAGAAAAACATATTTTTACAAATGATTTTACATATTTCAAGGTGACTAATGATTCTAAGTATTATATATAAAATAAAATCGCCATCTTGTGTGCGTAGACTCAATTGATATATTCTTCTCTTCTGCATCTGAAATGTGAAATAAATACAGTGCAGAATCAAAAGTTTTTTAAACTAATTATATATCGGAACTACATTAAGACGTGGGGATGTTTATACTAGTATGTTAGTTTGTTCATTGATTAAAGTTAAATTATGGTTTTTGTTATACTCATTTATTTCCAGGATTAATTGTATCACAATAGAGACGAAGATGCAAATTGGAAACAGAATATGGTGATCGAGGTGTTTACAGGACTTATGACCTGTCATTGGTTGGGTTAAGCGCACGCTTTATGTAATACAACATTCCCCATTCTACCCAGTGGCGGTACTCCCATAGAAGCCCAGAAGCCCGGGCTACGAATGAAATTTTGAACCAAAACCCCCAAATCTAAGTAATCATGCCCCTGCATAAACCAACAATCCACCAAATCACCTTCCAACAATGTTCCCATCAGACGTAAGAGGAATAGCCACAAGAGCTGAACCTCGGTAAGCCAGAAGAGGTTTTGATTCAAAATTTCTTACGCAAGCCGCTCCTGGGCTTCTATGGGAGTACCGCCACTGATTCTACCCTTCTTACGACCACCATGTCTGACAATTTTTTTGGAAGTTGTATATATGTTAATATGCAACACCAAACTTCACATGTTAGTTTATTTATTTCTAATTGTTCCAATAGGTTGAGAGTGTACCCTTTTTTATGAATGTGTAGCGGAATTGGTACGTTATTTGGATCTAGGTTAATTTTAGTATGGTAAAACTAAAATAGCAGTCAAAATGTACATTTTTTATCTGTTCTTGTACCTTATTTTGTTAACATCCTTCTTCTTGCATTACGACATAAATCTGACTTATCCTTAAACATGAATTTTTTCCTTATCCCCGCGTAACGCTCCATTTCTCCAGCACTATTATCCTATGTAATACTCCCATTACTTTCAGTTAATGGTGTTTTCTATGCTATACGATGTCACTTTTGTAAATATTTTGTTTAAATTTATACTTTTGAGTAGAAGTTACATCACAATCCCCTACGTTATACAGGACACTTGAATATTTAAATTCTAAACTGTATCGTAAATTTAAATTTTATTCGATGCTTTAGCATAATCAGTATTCAAAAAACGTCAGAAATTACTCAAATTTATTTAAAATTGTTAATACTTTGGAATTGAAAAATAACGATGTTTATTTTCCACTAAAATATTAAATATCATGAGATGTTTCGCAGGAGACCTTGATCTTCAGGTGTAAATCACCAAAATCAGAACCAATATGCCTCTGGTGACACCGGTGGGAAGAGCAATTAGTCTGCTGAACGCGATCTCCTCGGAGATCTACGTCTTTCATATAAATGAACGTTCAGGGGAAAAATACTCTTGAATTTAAGTATCTTGTATTCCTAATGTCGAACCATCTCTGATGGCTTCCGGGTATTATGTTGTATTTTTATAATACTTTACCTGTACTTTACCTGCCTTAAACATTTTGCGGTTTGTAATGTCTTTTTAGTTAATAAACTGATTTGATTTGATTTGAATTGATTTGAACACATATAACAAAAAAGTAAACAAATAAACTTTTTAAGAAAATCAAATGATTTTACTGAAATCTCTTGATGGAAGATCATTTTAAATCATAATAAAAAAAAACGATGTTTTTTTAACTACTTCCACTTTTGTCTTTATTTCGACAGCAACCGGTTTCGCCAGGCCCGCTGGCATCGGCAGACTGGTCTGGAAAATTTTGTGGTTGGATCTTTATTCACCCTAGTTACGTAATTTGAAGATTGCATCTCATTAACTTTATCAATACAGTCATTTTTTTAGAATAACTGTACTGTTACCTTTGTCAGTTTTTTATATTATTAGATTGTTCTCCGACCAGTCTGTCGATGCCAGCAAACCTGGCGAAACCGGTTGCTGTCGAAATAAAGACAAAAGTTGAAGTAGTTAAAAAACTTTTTTTTTTTTTAAATTATTAGAAAGAAATACTTATTAAAACGCGTTTAAAAATCGATACAATACATTTGAATTTAAAGAAAATTATCTTGACTAATTGCTTTAGAACTAATAATTAATTTTAAACAGTAACAATACGTTATAATTATAAATGATAATATAAAATTGTAATTTGGATAAAAAAAACATACATTTGAAAAGACATATTTTGCCTAGATATAAATAATTGATCAATTTGCGTTGAAAATATTATTGGGATTGGGGCTTGGAAAACTAAAAGTAAAAAGGGTATTTAAAGGGAAAGAAGTAAATGGATGGACCTGATTATTAATGATGTTTTCTCCCAAATTTCACCGACTTGAGGATTTCCGAAGATTCTAGTTTGTTCACTGATGAAAATTACATAGAGCTCAGAAAAGATTTCTGAGATATATTTTATAAAGGAGTTTGGTATCTATTCGTGGCTTTATCTCATTGCATTCCTCTTGGGCATGCTGCGGACCAATAATCTACAGATAAGGAGGGATGGGTCCACACTCACCCATTTCTTTATATTTATCAGGGGATTCTATGAGAACTCCGCCAACTTGAAAGGTATCCATCTTTATGTTTCGGAGGGTTATCTTTGACAGCTTTAGCACACACTGTTATATCTCGCAACATACAGAACCAACCTGCCTCTAGTGATGCCGGTAGGCAGAGCAATCAAACTGCTGAACATGATAGCTTCGAAGATTGAAGTCTTTCATATTATTGAAAGTATTTAGTAGACACATTCTTTAGAGAGTATCTCGTATTCTTATATTCGAACCGTTTCTCATGCATTCCTGTTATTATATATTATAGTTGACCTGTTATTATATAGATGTCGTAAACTATTACGCTTGTAACATCTTTTGAGAAAAATAAATGATTTGATTAGATTTGATTTGATTTGATTATATGTTTGTTCTTAAAATTTTATAAGCAGAAGTTCGTCTTTCTAAACATAAAATTATTTTAAATTTAAAAAAAAACTTTCTTACAGAAAAGCTCAAAATAGGGAGAAGGACAATATGACCTATACGGTACCTATTTAAAAATGAAGATAGGAAAACATTAAGCGCGATATGTATAATACATATGAAAATATATATATTGTTTTGTGTATACTTAGGAAATTAAAAATAACTTTGTTTTATCCACTAATTACTAAAGCAATATTAAAAAAACACGACATGTTTTTATATTAGTCATTCTTTGTTTAGTTTTTATTATATTTTTACACCTGATGATGGAGGTATCCACCGAAATATGTAGTGTTTTTTTTTTTTTTGTTAATAATTAGTGGATTAAACAAAGTTATTTTTAATTTCCTAAGTATATTATTATGAAATTTCACAGTGTTAATGCCTTAGCGTTCAATAAATTGTTTTGTGTAATTAACACAGATTAAAACGTGTGTTTCAAATGTCATTTGAGAATGCCTTAGGCAAGCAAAACGTGACATTCATATAAAATATGATAAAAAACCTAGAACACAGGCGTTTTCATTAATAATAATTATTTAATATGGTGTTTTACATCACTGCTGTGTGAAACAGTAAATCTATGTGAGTATTCATAAATGCATCGAATCGTTCTAAAATTAATTTGGTGAAAGGCAAAATTTTAAAATATAATTTAATATTACGTGTTCATTGACAATCCACCTCGGATCCTGCAGCTGATAGTGGAGGCGCAGAGTAGACAAAAAATATTCACACTCTTCAGATTATACGTACCTCAAATATGCAAGAAAGAGACGGGAACGTTTCTGTCAGAGTGATCTCGTTAAAATTTATGTAAGAAGAAATGTAAAAGTATGACCCATTGACCCGATTTGCGAAGAGACGGCGCGAGGGTTACTCTAATAGTTCTGTATAATTAAAATATTTTAATTGAACTTTGCCGGTACATTTTTTTTAAATCAACAATAACAAAATTTTATCTCATTATTATAAATTTAAGTCTTTAATAAGTTGATATGTTAATAGAAATATACAACATTTTTATCTTTAACATATCATCGATATACTGAATAGATCTAAATTATTTTTATTTGACGATGATATTTCATACGTTTTTGCAACATATAAATATTTTTTTGTGCATTTTCAAGATACTGAAGTTTCATCGGTTTTGCTAAAAAAAAAATATTTGCAGAATTTTCTCAAGGAGTTACAAACATTAAGCGCAATATGCATAATATATATATGAAAATATATACATTGATTTGTGTAATTAATACATATTAAAACGTCTGTTTACTGGAGGTTTTATAAAATTTTATGTAATTAACATGTATAGTCTAGGCATGTCTAAGGCATTATCAAATGACATTTGATAATGCCTTAGACAGGATTAATGTGCCAATATTATAGACAACATTTGGAAATTTGTGTTTTTAATTAAAAATCAAAGTTATTTATTAAATATATAACTTTTATTCCGACTATCTTTTTTTAAATGATAATATTCACTAAATTTAGACAATGCTTTGCTGCCCATCATTAGCAAGCGACAAATGGAATATTAAATAGAAACTTGAAGTTAAACAGGATCTAAAATAACGAATTGTTTTTTTTTAAGCAAAAGTAATTTTAGTAATGATTACAATAAGAATAATAATAATCATATATTATGAGAATTTTGTGATGTAATCACATCGCGAGAGCACATAATGTAATATACAATTCATTTAAAAGTGTTTTTTCATACATGAAATATCAAATAAAATATTAAATAAAGATCCAAATTTTGAAACGCTCCTCTCACTTTCAGATTGAATAGAGGCATTAAATTAATTCTCTCTTTCTCTTTCCCACCCAATGTCAAGGTTGCGGTACGAATCCACGCGGGACAATCACAAATATATGTTTCTTTCACCTTCGTTTGAAAGAGTGCTTTTAGTTTGAATTTTGTATGAAGATCCAAAATTTAATTAAGAAAATAATTTTGAGGAAAAATGCTCAAATATAATGCCTTGGCAATTTTAGGGAAATTTATATGGAAAGCTAGGCGTTTTTTATTACTTTGCGTTTTCAGAAATAAAATTTATTAAAAATATATATAGAAGCAAGTTGTGAATGTAGTAAGCTTTAGATAAACTGGTCAGATTTAATAAAAATTAAAATATTCTATTTTCTTGCATATTTACCTTCACTGTGTGTTGTGGATTCACAAAATAACCCAACAAAACATAACGCCTTTTCCTCGCAGGGGTAGGCGGAGATAATGAACCGCCACACTACTCTATCCTGACACACCTCTTTAGCTTCCCCCACATTCATATACCATAGCGGAGAGGCGCGCGAGATGGATTGGTCATATGTTGCGACACGAATGTTTCCTGCATGATGTATTGGAGGGATTATCGAGGGGTCGATTGGCAGAGGACGACCTCGCCAGGAGTACCTAGACCAGATTTGTCGAGATATGGGCTGCACCTCTTATGCGGAGTTGAAGAGAGTTGCCGAGAACCGAGCGGAGTGGAAGAGGAGATGCATTGCCTTGCTGTAGACCAATCATTAGATTGAGACCGGAGAAGAAGACATTCATATAACGAGTCATACACGTACATCGATTCTTCTGACTTCTTACATGACAAACTTCAAAATTTGATATATTTTGATTTCACCATTTTTTCTCCATGAGTCTGAAACAACGCAGCAATCTTTTCATAATTTTGTTTATAATACCTTCTTCTGTAATCACATTTGAATAAATACTGACCGGGACCCAACGAGGACCGAAACACGTCTGTAATTTAAAAAAATAATGTGTTGTGATAATACAAAGTGCCTTTCTATTTATTATATAATAACTAACTAACTAACTAACCATCACGCCGTCTCCCCGAAAGGGTAGGCAGAAAGAATGGACTGTCACACTTTTACTGATGCGGCACTCCATCCTTCTCTTTTCGCCCCGCGGGAGACGCGGTGTGATGGGTTGCGAACCTCATCGCCACCAATAGGCATCTCCCGCGCACACTTCGATCGTCCAACACCCACAAAATAAATCTTAAACAAATAACAAATAATATAAAATACAATGATATAAAATAAAATAACAAAAAAAAAAATTTACACAAAATGTTCTTTTTAGATGGTGCACATATTGACTATTTAATTTATGTTCCACGAATCCAGCGTTTTTTTTAATTTAGTACATAATGTAATAACACATAATGTTTTTTTCGATGTTGCACATGTTGACATGGACGATCCGGACTTTTGTGTTTTATTTAATTTATGTTACACGTATCCACCGTTTTTAAATTAGCTGTAATTAGGCACTTAACCAGCAAGAACTTAAAAATAATATTGAAGAAATTATTCAAATTGTCATTAGAACAAATGAACAATTTATTTTTACTCCTGTCAAAATTCTTTATAAAACGATAAAACTAATAAAGTTTTAAGAGCAAAACAGTACAAACGTATTACTTGTCACAATTAACTATTATAAAGTGCGGCAACAGTTAAATTGACCAAAACAATTCACTTTTACACGAAATACCTCCCAATTTACAGGAGCACCAAATTTTCAAAATCAGAATATAATACTATAATATAATATAATAATATAATATTTTAATAATATAGAAACGCACTCTTAATTTATTTTATGTATAATTTCTTTATATTTCGAGATAACAATAGCATTATTCACTCTGACGTACTTACCTACCTACTTTGTATTCTGCCTTCCTGTGTTTTGGATAAGCTATGCGCAAAGCGCGGAATTGTACCAGATATGAAAGATCATTAATAAAAGCTTCTCTGACAAATAGGAGACGTAAGCTATGTGGATTTTCGTATAATGATTCAAAATTTCTTACGCAAGCCGGGCTTCTGGGCTTTTTTGGGAGTACCGCCACTAAATGATTCGTATATTACTCAAATATTGTTTACAAAAAAATTATTTTTGATGGTATATTTTTATGATATTTATTAGCCATTGTTCTACGAGTTTGTACTCCATATAAAATCTTATTATTTTTTCTTCTTCTTCTTTCTGTGTCCTGTCAGGTCTCCCTAACGTTGACGATCACCCTTTTCATAGTGATGACCTGGGGAAAAGTATCCAGAGTGGTTGTCTTCTCTGGAGGATTTTTTTTTTTTTTACGTATACAACAGGTCGCTTGAACCCAATTACAGTATACAATTTGTTTTTAAGCTGATGTATATTGATTCTCGTGACATGTGACAGGTAGCCAATCTATCGCCATTTTATTGTCTCGAGAATTCTACGCCAGACCAAAGACAGTGTGACAATCACACTGCCATCGCCGGGAATCGAACCCAGAACCTTTCGGAATGGGAATCAGAGCTCTTACCACTCTGCCACGAAGGTCGTCGGGGTAACCTTCCCTTAGCTAGGTGTATCCAGTTTTATGGCGCTGGAAGCTCGTAATTCGTCCTCTCTCAATCTGCTATGGCACTAAGCAATATGTGCACCATTGCTCGGGGTTCGCGGGGTCTTTAAAAGACCTCTCGTGGACGCTAGAGAGTTGGACTTGATACTAGTGTTGCTGTTGTAAATGCAACATGGCGCTTTACGACATTTTGTAGAGGCATACTTTCCAGCAAAACATACCCCATCGTAGCCCTACTACCCTGTTAAGCTTTTTTTTAATAATTGCAAATACAAGAGTCTCATGCTCTACCGACTTAACATCTTTCCGCCTCTCTCATACACCATCTTCTTCTTGTTTTAAAATTTAGTTTGTTATATATTTGTCCTATTGTGTATTGTGAATTAATGTGTGTTTTATATAATTTTAATGTGTTTTTTTTTTTTACTAATTTAAGGTGTGCTTTATATAAAATTTACTTCTGATTTTATTTCATAATAAAGAGATGTGAGGCCGCGCGGGATATATACTCGTATAAGGTTAAAAGAATAGATTAAATGTGGTCTGTCACCCTTTTGATTGATGACAAGAAAAGGCTAAATTAAATTAACGTAAGTCCCGGATGGACAAGGAACAGGCCTAGATAGTGCAGCGAGACTGACGAAAGGGCGTCTCTGCGTCCTATAACAGTCTCGGGTGGTGGTGGGAACCTTATATAATTGCAAATACAACTTTTAACATCGATTATTTTGCGCTCGTCTACACCAGCGATTCCCAAAGTGATCTGTTGTCTTGCAAGGGGTCCACGTCTATGAAAAAAAAATTGGGGGTCCATGAGATATAAATGGGGGTCCACGAGAGTGGATCCCATTTAGGCAAGCCGTCACAAAAATTTTCGCTTCCCGCAAATGTAATAATCCTCACAGATAGTACCTACATATGTAGGTATTTACATATTTTATAGAGATAAATTCCCTTGTGATATTGTTGGATTTGCATTTTGTTTTGTTTTAATTAATACTTGTTTAACTATAAAAAGTAACATCTATTTTATTATAAATACTTAATTTCTACATTAAACCCTATCAAAGTGAGTGGTTCTGTTTCAGTTTCAAAAACGAAATTATAGTTATGGATGCATTTGTATAAAATATAAGAAGGCGGAAGGTTTACATAAAACAGAAAAAAATCTAAAAGATGTCTACGGAACAAAATTTTTTGGGTACCTATGACTTACAGTAAAGGTCCGTAATGGGGGCAGTACAGGCTCCAGGGGGCGCTGAAGCTTTTGACGGGGGCGATATATGCATTGACTGCCACCCCGAAGGTTTCGGGTTTGACTCCCGGCGAGGGCAGTGTGATTGTCACACTGTCTTTTGTCTGGTGTAAGATTCATGATGTAAAGGGCGATTCAACCAAAATAATATAAAATAATAATAATAATAATAATAATAGAGGATCCAGGGGGTCGCTCCTCTGTGACGGGCCTCGTTCGTCTCCCTCTCGGCTATTTTAATAATTTGTGCAGTGTTTTATTTAATTTTATTTAATATTATGAAATGCTTCCTAAACCTCGTCCTTTGTCCTACATGCCAAAAACTGTATTCCACATTTTTTCCCATCCCGCAATTGTCTTCTCTGCCTCTCTTGTTCTTCCCGCTGTATGTTATTGTGGTGTATCATTATTTTTATCTTTTATATAATGTTTCTAAAATGTTCATGAAATATATATTTTGCTTATTTATTCAATAAAGTACAGCGGAGCATAGAAGTAAGATGGAATAGATTAAATGTGGTCTGGCACCTCCTTGTTGTTGCCGTCTTCAAATGTAACTCCCGGATGGACCAGGGAGTGTACGAGCGAGGCTGACCAAAGGGCGCCGCTACGCCCTATAACAGCCTCGGGTATGTGGCGGGAACTTCTATGTTCCTTAAAAAAAAAATAGAGGATCCAAAGATAACTAGGGGGTACTAGTGGAGAAAAATGGAAAAAGCCTTTATCCAGCAGTGACGAGAAGAACGCATAAGAAGGAGAAGAAGACAATTGTACGTAGACATAGATAATGTATAATCATATTTATTTGATATTTGGTATGGGAAAGGGGTGTTGGAAAAACAGTTTATTGTAAAAAGGGTGATGGTCCAGAAAACATAGGAAATCTATGATCCACACTAAAAAGGTTCCGTTTTTTCTATAATACATATAATAAATTGGTTATTTTTATTTCTCTTTCGTTATTTCCGATTGTAGCAATTCTTTGATAGATTTTTGTTCAAAGATTTTTCTTTCACCCGGCTTCTCCAAATCAGTCCACGCTTAACTGCCTTGAAACACACAATGCTTTTAATGGGTGGGGCTTCTTCAAGCTAAGGTCTTACAATTAATAATTCACGTACTTCCATATTCAACCTCTAACACTAAGTACCGGATTCAAGATCTTATTTAACCTTCATTGTGCGGCTTGCTTCATTTGCAGTAAAATAAAATAGTCTCGAATTGCGTTTAACTAAAGTTAAGACAGATAATCTTCGTTCAGCATAACTAACCAACTAACTAACTTACCATCACGCCGTCTCCCCGAAGGGGTAAAAAACGGTGTTACAAAGATAAGACAAAGATAAAACAACATGAAACCAAAAAATCATACATATCAGAAGGAACCCAAATATGTCAACGTCAGTCAGGCAGTACTCTTGTAAAAATTTGTAAAATATTTTTTATGAATACTACATCACTGACACTGAAAATGTCCAAATCCGAGACAGGTTGGTTCTGCGTGACCGAGCAAACGCCTTCTGTTTAAGGTTTATAGATGTTCGTGGAGTTTTCAATATATAGTCCATTTTTCGAGAAAGCAGCCACGCCTAAACCAATTCTTCTACAATATGCAATCACATACATACAACTTGGTACAATGATTCGTAGTAATTATTGGTTTCGATTACAAATTTTCTTCTATAAGCAATTACGAATATAAAGCCAATTGCTTTTATATTTTATGTAAGATGATAAAATACAGAAGTAATTTGTTTGGTAATATTCATCGGCCGATCGTTATTACAGGTAATTCACCTACATTTCGTGGGTTCAATGAGGTTCATCTTCAATGCGTGTGGTACTTGTAGTCCAATTTATAGCGAATACAGCGTGTTTCAAATATCAATTTAATCTTGTTTTGCATATAATAATAATAATAATAAATTGGATAATTTATAGAGCGCCATTTTTATGAATTACTCATCTCAAGGGCGCTGTAGAAGATGCTCCGTTTTATCAACTAGATAATGATAATAACAATGATAAAAAAAATAATAAACATATTTAGTATGAGGGCTGCACCTGACGAAGTCGATCAGCCCTTCTAGTCAGGAAATGATAATTTGAAAAGGTGCGTTTTGAGTCTCGATCTAAACTCTGATTGATTTTCAACACACTTAAGGTCTGCTGGAAGACTGTTCCAGGCTGAAGGGCCGGCTACCGCGAAGGCTCGGTCGCCAAAGTTTGTGCTTGGACAGCGTTTTGGCACAGTCAATCTACCGATCGTCATTAGAAACGCCAAGATCTTTCGTAATATTCAGGTGCTGAAGCTGCTGTATAACTCTCTGGTGAGAAGTCGGTTGGAATTTAGTTCCATTATCTGGGCGCCGCATGAGGTTCGATATTCCCTGATGGTGGAGAGGGTGCAGAAAAAATTTCTGCGATACCTCTATCTTAGGGAGTATGGATATTACCCGTGGCTCTTTCCAACTGATTTCTTGCTAGGGATGCTAGGCTACCAGTCACTCGAGAGGAGACGAGACATTCACTTGGGTGTCCATTTCTTTCGACTGATAGGCGGTTGTATACACAACTCAGAAATCCCGAGTGATGTAGGCCTGTTCGTCCCTGAAAATTATCTTCGACAAAGGGGCCATAGATTGTTTTATCTCCAACGATGCAGAACCAACCTGCCAATGGTTATGCCGGTAGGTAGAGCATTATCTTTGCTTAATCGTATCACCTCGGAGTTTGACATATTTTGTGATAGTTTGGCTCATCTGAGGGAAGCACTATCTTTATTATAATTGTATGGTATATTTATTTTATTAATTTGTCATGCATCTTGTGTTTCTCGTTCTTTTTATTAATCTATTATGTATTGCTTATTATTGTGTATCTCTAACTTGTATCTTTAGTGTATTGGAAAAAAAATCTGTAATGCTTTAGATATGTTTAAAATAAATAAATGAAATGAAATGAAATCATCATCGTCATCATATAGGACAGTTTACCGAAAGCAGCCCTTTAAAACCCCGCCTTCGTTCGTTCTCGGCTTCTTGGTTGTATCCGCCAAGCTTGACCATACGAGGTCCGTTCAAAAAGTATCGCGAATTTTGTGTTTTTTCAAAAATCATTTATATATTCATGAATTTCTATTTTGTCCCCTTCAAAGTAATCCCAACCAGATATTATACACTTGTGCCAACGTTTTTTTCAATCCTCGAAGCACCCCAAAAAATCATTTTTTGTGATCTTGTTCAGCTCCTCCTTCGATGTCGTCTTTATCTCCTCAATCGTAGCCTAGCGTCGTCCTTTCATGGGCCTCTTCAGTTTCGGGAACATGAAAAAGTCACAGGGGGTCAGATCTGGGGAATACGGTGGCTGCGGCATTATTGGTGTGTTGTTTTGGCCAAAAATTCGCGCACCAGCAGATGCGAAATTGAGCAATTTTGGTACGAATTTCGCGGCGACCGATCTCATGCCCAAATCATTGGTAAAAATCGAATGGCACGAGCCAAGCGATATGTTTAAGTCCTCAGCAACTTCTCTAGCGGTGATTCGACGATTGGCCAATACTATGTTATTCACTTCATCAATGTTTTTGTCTGTTGTTGACGTGCTCGGGCGTCCGGCAGGCTCTTTTTCGTTCACATCTTCTCGGTCCTCTGAGAACATTTTGTACCACCGATAAACGCTGCTTTGGTCCAAGATAGCTTCACCATATGCCACAGTCAACATTCGGAATGCGTCCGGGGACTTAATTTTGTTTTTCACTCAAAATTTGATACAGATTCATTGATCCATTTTTTTGGAGTGTGCAAAAATCGAAGACGAGCCAAAACACGTGCAAGCAAAGTGGCTCTCAAAAATTAACTGAACATTCAAACTGGCCGAACTTATCGGCCTAAGTGAGAGACATGAGTACCAACATAACGCCACAAAAAAATCAAAAATCGAATATACGTAACCGGCGGAAATTCAAAATTCGCGATACTTTTTGAACATACCTCGTATGTCCCAGATTTACTCGTATATACGCATCAACTCTTTCAATGATCCTTCCCTCCACCGTCACTGGTTATGGGCGCTCTGCAATATTTCCGAGAATACAACTATGTTTTGAACACCATGTACATATGCAGAGATGTTCTAAAAGGTACTGTATTTTGCTATATAAGGAAGGAGAAGACCGGTGCCATATAGTTGTAGGTGAAATTTACATATTATAGTATAAGTCTTCTTCGTGACACCTCTATTGACAAGAAGTAAGCGGCAAACACATCTCTATTTTAATATGTCTTCGATATTATTCGTTTCTATGATATTTTTATTTTAGACCACTGCGTTGATAAAAAGAAAATATGTTTTGAAAATTCGATTTAAATACAAGTATATGAAAACTGACAGTAAGGTCAGAATATATAAAACCTGCGTAAGGCCTTTATTGACATATATCATTGAGACCAGAGCGGATACCACAAGAATGAAGGCTAAAGTACGGGTGGCAGAGATGAGGACGCTGAGGATGAAAGCAGGAAGGACTTTTCGAGATAGGGTGAGGAAAACGGCCATCCGCGAAATCTGCAAGGTAGAGGATATCGTACGATGGGGCAGACAACGCAGAAGATACTGGAATACGCACGTGCAGAGGATGGATCCCACCGGAATCCCACACGCTGTGGCGCATCAGATTCCTGCCAGCCGCCGTCCCCCCGGAAGACCGCCGAAGAGATAGAGAGATAGTTGGGAGTCAACCTCCCAAGAGAGGTCAGCCTGATTTCAGGAACAGACCAAAGGTCTATAAGGAGAAGAAGAGAAGAAGAAGAATTATATACCTAATTTCTGCGCTTTCTTTACCTCAGGGAGCGCGGTTATTACCCGTGGCTCTTTCCGACTGAATTCTTGCTAGGTATGCTAAGCTACCAATCATTGGAGAGAAGGAGGAACATTCACTTGGGAGTTCAATTCTTTCAGCTGATTGGCGGCCATATACAGAACTCGGATGTCCTGAGTGATATAGGTCTATTTGTCCCTGATTTTACTTATTATTATTTTACTTATTTTTACTTTTTACTTATTTGTCCCTGATTTTTATTTGACCTTCGTCAAAGACAGCTCAGATTGTTTTATTTGCCACGCTGCAGAACCAACCTGCCAATGGTAATGCCTGTGGGTAGGGCAATCTTATTGCTTAATCGGATCGCCTCGGAGGTCGACATATTTCGTGATGGTGTGAGTTGCCTCAGGGATGCAATATCAATGTTATGATTTTTTCTTACTCTTAAGCTTAATTTTTATTTTTTTTAATGCTTCTCTGTTTATAATGTAATTGCAAACGATTTGGAATTGTATGTCTGTAATGTTTGTGATTATTAGCAAAATAAATGAAATGAAATGAAATACCTAATCTAAAAATTATATAACGTTTAATAAATAAATTGATAACTGAATTGATTACTCTACAACTAAGCAATTTTAAAAACCGTATTAAGAATATATAAAACATTTTTTTCGGATTTTCAAAACTAAACCTTAAACTTCTATCAATTAATCATCATATTTGTTTGTAGAGCAAGGACTCACGTCCACCTGCCTGTTTCATCTTTCACAAGACATAGAGGAAATTGTCCATTCATCTTTGTCATAGTTTGCTTAGTTGTCATGAGTTGTAATTTGTATCACTTGCTTATTCAGAAATATAACCATAGAGAAACGTGTCTGGGTTTCAGATGAGATTTCATTCTTATATTTAGTATCTAAATCATTTTTACTGGGATTTTGCAATCACAAAGTAGACAATCGAAAGTAGATATTATGAACATTTACATTCTGACACAAAATATCTAAAAATAAGACACATTAATCACTTCTTCTTCTTTTTTGTCATAGATTTATATGGTCTGTTCTCTGGGGGTTACACCTCTTGTGAAGTGGATTTCCGCCTGTCATTTCATATTTTAGAGGGTCTTATACGAGAACGAGTCCTTTGATGCTGTA
The DNA here is from genome assembly GCA_022606425.2 of Lepidostoma basale. Lineage (NCBI taxonomy): Eukaryota > Metazoa > Arthropoda > Insecta > Trichoptera > Lepidostomatidae > Lepidostoma > Lepidostoma basale. Next base: position 143,456 of record JAHDVF020000356.1, on the reverse strand, counting down.
TAATAAGTACTAAAAGAGTTATATTTTTAAATAATGATATGAGGATATTTATGTCTTTTATTCACTTTATGCATTTTTACATACGTCATATGGTACTTTTTCACATAGCTGGGATGTAACGCCTACTCGAATCTTGGGTAGTCAACGATATGATTTGCATAAAAGAAATCTCTGGAAAATCTGCATGAGCAATGGATTCAAAAGGTCTAAGAAACAAATAATAAAAGAAACTTGTATAGAGTTGTTTTCTGACATGTACTATCGCCAATCAAATTAGAAAATGCTTATAATACTCATTTTGAAAATGTCCCCATAAAAATATAATATAAAAAATGGAAACCATATTTTTAACATTTTATTTCATTGAAAGTTAAGCCGTTAACACTGTGAAATTCCGTTGTTAACTTGGAAAGATAATTTAAAACGCTGTTTTATTCAATAATTCTTTCAAATTAAAATATTTTCCACGAGATGTTTCGAAGGTGATTTCCTCTTTCGTCAAGTGTAAATATAATTTAAGTTATATTTAAATACAGGTTTGATTATATTTATATATAATTTTAGCTATATTTATCTCTGTAAATGGAGGACCGAAACCTTCAAAAACGTTGTGTAAAATATTTTTATTTTTAATACTGTTTAATAAAAACAGTAATAAAATTTATCTTTGCATACAATCATAAAGTATTATATTTTACAAAAGTTTACTAATCAATACATTATTTAAAAAAAATCATATTTATACCTAGTTTTTAAACTACTTAATTTCGTTAAGCTCTCGTCGGAGCTTCGTTAGAGTTACTAAACCAAAAAATGCCACACCACAAATTGAGTGATTTATACGAAAGTGTTAATCATTTTGTTTGTTCCTAATTTTGTATTATTTATCTCGCACCGCTGAATGTAGAAAGACTGATATAATGTTTAAAATATCATTCGACGCACAGGTGTTAAAACTCTCACCTACAGCGTTCCTAATTCAAATCTCCCCCCTCCACAATCTGCAGACAGCAGTCCGTCTAGCCAACAACGGTAGGAACAGTCTCGACCGGTCTTCCGAAGAGTCGACTCAGCCGGCACTTAATCGGCTATCAACCGGACGCTAAATCGACCACGGACCCCGTCCGCATTCTCAGAGCCACTTTTAGCCCTGTTTTATCGCGTACGCAAGAACGTGTGCTCTCAGTGGTAACTCGAATTTTGGATGCGTTGGTCGATGCAACATCCCATACTAAGTTGCACGTCGAGAGTTTTTGAGTTATGATCATACTGCAGTGAATGTGTTGTTTAGTGTTTTTTGTTTATTCGAAATTGGAACGCAAAATTTTACTTGTGTAAGTATTTTGATTTTTATTATTATTTTTAAAAGAATAATTACAGTACCTATGATGATGCTTTTTCTCAAAGTTTTGCCTGTTCTTTCTGTTTATTTCTTGTATCAATTTTTATTTATTGTTTATTTGATATTTTTCCGTATTCGTTAAACACGTTTAAAACATCTTCTATATTCGCCATACTTTGTGTTGTGGATGCTTTATTTCTCTTTATTGTAGTTTTGCTTGGATCCAAGCTTTATCAGGGCAGAATAACAACAGTTATACTGCTCTGATGAAGCTTGGGTCCAAGGGAAACTAGTTGGCATCAATTAAAATAACCATACCGCGGTTAAATACAAAGGGTTTTATTTTTTTAAATCTATAAGTTTAAAATGTTTGTCCACAAAGTGAATGAGTGAATTAAACTAAATAAATATTTGCTTTTTAATATGTATTTAGATTAATTCCACTTGGTTTAAAGGCTTTGACCGGTTTCGGTAGTACGCTGCTATATTTTGGTAGGAAGATTTGCCCGTAATCCATAAAACCATAAAACCAAGTGGAATAAAAAAAAATATATATTATAGCACAAAGGATTTTTTAAATAAAAAAAGCTATATATTTTCATTGTTCACAATAAACTTGCTCAGGGCGCACTACACTGGTCCCCTATGGGGGGAACGAGGAAGCGAGGTAGACATAGAGCCACCTGGAGAAGAGCCCTGCAGGACGAGGTTAAGGAAGCAGGCCTTACTAAGGATGATGTTAGGCATCAGGCATGCGATAGAGTCGGGTGGAGATGGTTCCTAGATGCCCTATGCACCACGTAGTTGTGACAGGACAAGAAGACAATGAACTTGTACCAAGAAATTAAAATAACAACATGTACATCAAGAATTTGTTAAGAATCGTTTTTTAAATACCCTTAAAAGTGGATCATCCACGACTACATCTAAAATCAGCATAGTAATGTCTCATACTTTCTTAACCATCGATACGTTCTATGTGTCCAAACTAACATAGCGATCCTTTCGTAATTTTGTTAATAATACTTTTTTTGCTCTACATTCCTTCCTGATATCAGCAATTGAAATTCTGTAGTAATTTTTTTTAACACACATTCATCTAAGGGATCTCATCTACACCGCATTTATTTTGCTTTAATTCTTCCATTATTCTCTTCTATACGCAAAGGTTGGTACTGTTAATGGTGAAATTTAACGTGTGTGGAAAAAATGTTTTACTCTAAAAGTTTGAACTCATTACGATTGTAATGTGAATCAAGTATTCAAAGGGCAGAAAATCTTTATTTCCGTAAATATTTCATAGGTTGCAACTAATAAATCTAAATTGGCGTATTTAATAGTGTTGAGAGATAAAATCAGGTCATACTTAGGATCGAATCAATGACCTCTTGATCATGGGTCAAGAGTTTTACTACCTCGACCATGACCTAGATAATGCAATCTATATAAAGTATATATATTGAAAAGAAACTTATTGAACGCTAAGGCATTTACAGTGTGGAATTCCGTAGAAATATACTTAGAAAATTGAAAATAACTTTATTTCTCTTTTTCTTTTTATATACTTTGTTTAAACAACACTAATATTAAAAATAATTTAAATATAAAGACATATTTCAGACAACCAGTCCTTCTCCAGTGATACGTATTATAAAGATGCACATTAAAAATATTAATAATTAAATAAAACGATGTTTTTTAACTACTTCCACTTTTGTCTTTATTTAGACAGCGACCGGTTTCGCCAGGCTCGCTGGCATCGACAGCGGAAGTAGTTAAAAAACATTGTTTTATTTAATTATTATTTAAAATGAACTTCCATCAAGAGATTTCAGTAAAATCATTTGATTATCTTAAAAATATTATAAAATTGTTAAAATGATCTGACAGATATAACATCTATCAGATCATGTAAACAAATTTATAATATTTTTAATGTGTATCTTTATACTATGTATCACTGAAGAAGGACTGGTTGTCCGAAACATGTCCGAATATTATTAATACACTCAATATAAAGTTTAATATCTTCAATATTTCGTGTGTGTTTTCTGGAAGTTTTTATATATTTTTAATTTATTTTTGTTTGTAGAGTATTAATATGTAACAAAAAATATTAATAATATCAGTTTAGATTTCTCATATCACTATATGTTATTCTTAATAAATAAATTAAATAACACGCGTCATATATAATATTGCACCCTCGTATGCTTAGAATTCAAGTATTTTAAGCGGCATCTAATGTACTAATCAAAAACATGTAACAATTCAGAATACATAACATTAAATCTAAGAAATGGACGTTTCTTAATTTGAGCATATAAAGGCATAAGATTTATTAAAATTCTCTCTGTCGTATGTATTTTTTCTCACTATATGTATTTAATCTAAGTCTCATTTATTTTTATCTATTTTCTCTCAAAGTTAAGAATACTGTTGTCATCGTATTGATAAAACTTTAAATTGTATTAACGTATGGTATCATACAAGTGGAATACAGAATTTTTGTATCAGAGTGCTGGTTTGACACTGAAAACATGTTTGGTACATTACCCGATATAAAAAATGGTGTCAAATGAATAAAATCACCGTATAAATTACGTCTGTTCCGAATGCTCAGTTAGTCACTACAAGTGAAAATATTATGCAAATAATATATAAAGTCTGATAAAGGGAAGGTAAACCTTTTATTATGTAACCACTCACTTAAATTTATATTAGAATAATGTGCAAATAACATATTTAATATATGTTATGAAAGTTATGAAAATGGGTGAAGAAAGAATGGTTAAAAAAATATACGTTAACAATGTAAATGGAGTAAGGAGTAGACCGAGGAAAACATGGCATGACCAAATTAATCAAATATTAAAAGTTGGTCATGTCAGAAGCCGGAAGAATCGACGTGCGTGTATGACTCGATGTATGTATGTGGAGGAATCTAGAGAGGTGTGCCAGGATAGAGTAGTGTGGCGGTCTATTCTCTCTGCCTACCCCTGCGGGGAAACTGCGTGATGGTTTGTTGTTGTTGTTATGAAAATTAATGATACCAATTAATAATAATAAATGTATTATATAATAATTTATTTTGTTCTCTTGTTAACAAAGGTTTAAAACCTTTAAAATGCCTTTAAAAAAATAAATTCGCACGCCGAATTTTTCATGAATTCAAATACTGTTTTTGTCCACTATTGATTTAATTTTTCTTGTCATACTTTGAAACATTTCCCCCTTTATCATCGGCAACGGTATTAAATTAATATAAAATAACCTATAAAGTTATTTTCGTTTTTACGATGATGAAGGTGTAAAGCCGCGGAAACATGTCGAGAAAAATAAAGTAAATGTGGCAAAAACAGTATTTTAATTCATAAAAAATCGTCAATTCCACGGTGTTATTATCTTAAGTTTATCGAAAATTAAAAATGAATTCACATGTTGAAAAAACAGTATTTTTAAAAAAACCTTCATTTTTTTATTAAACTCTTAAAACATTGTTTTAATTTTGTTTAAATTTAATTTAGTTCAAATTTTGATGCATTTGTCTGTTCCGTATATATTTCTTATCATTTATATTTATGGTAGCATGTTATTGGCCTTATTGTATTGTTTCTATGTTTTACAATCGTTGTTTGTTACCATAAAAATATAATAAATAATTAAATTAAAATCATATTCTTGAGAGGGTGACCACCCGAAATAAGTTTGTGAAGAATATAATAACGTGATGTAAAAACACAAAATTATTCCTAATTAAAATAAAAGTTTTGGTGAATAAATATAATACCAAATTGGTAGTACTTACTAACTAACTAATTAACTTACCATCACGCTGTCTCCCCGAAGGGATAGACAGAAAGAATGGACTGCCACACTTTTCTTTCCTGACATATTTCTCTCGCTTCCTCAACATTCATACATCGTGTCATGCTCGCGCGTCAATTTCTCTGACTCTTCACGTGGCCGACATTCAATATTGTATTTATTTGATCGTGCCACGTTTTTCTCGGTCTTCCTTTATTTTTAGTTCCTTTTACATCGTTAACATATACGTTTTTACCATTCTTTCTTCATCCATTCTTTCCAAGTGTCTAAATCATCTTAATGATCCTTTCATTATTTTGTTCATAAGACCACCATTCGCACCGCATTCACATCTTATATTTTCATTCGACACTCTATCATACACAGAGTATCCTCATATTCGTCTAAGAGATCTCGTTTCTACTGCATTTATTCTAGTTATAATTATATTAGTACTTACAATTATTATATTTTTTAAATTTCATTCCAAAATTAGCAGTCATGTATCTAGAGGGGTATATGAATAAAAAAAAATTTTTATAGGGGTACAAAAATGACGAATCATGAGCCATCTCAAAGAGGTTTTCTTATTCCATGTTTGAACAACTTAATAGCTTTCCCGGTACAAAATCGATACGTTAACATTGTGCTACAAGTAGCGACATGGATATTTTAAGAAAAAACATGGAAATGCTTTCAAGTACTTGAAAGAAGGTTTCCCGCTACTGGCCGAGCATGTTAGCCATTTGCATTTTTATTTGGGATTCGAAGAACTTTCTTTTGTCGCCGGAAAAGAAGCTAGCAATGACATTTGTAAGATAATTATGTGTACATACGTGTTTCTGCAGCTACAGTTGTGGAAATGGTTTTCAGAAATTCGTTGTGGAATGTTGTTCCACAATTGAACTGAATTAACAACGAGTATCATAAACGTCATACGTATGTTGGATGTAGAAAACGGTCTTCACATCATAATTTATTAGAATGTCGATTTATAACATGTCAAGTTCAAAGAAGAACGTACAAAATGTGTTCGTTACTATTAGACTATAATTAAATGACAGTTACAAACAGATTTTTTTATTTATATATTCAAGTCTGTTTTAAAATATATTAATTATTCAAATTATTATATTGAAGTTTCTGGACATAAGTTCAATTTAAATAATGAAAATAAAAATAAAATTAATTTCAGATAAACTTTAGGCGTAAACACTATGAAATTCCATAATGACACCTTTTAATATGAATTAACCACCCTACCTTTGGGTGATTTTCCGAGAAACGTGCAAAAAGCAGGTTTTTTATTAATAAAAATGAATTATATATTAATTTTTTTTTTTTAAATTACGAAACGTCAAATACTCGGCCGCACACTTCGCCTGCTCCTTGTAAAACTATCATATTTATGAAGACTTGTAAAAAAGTGTTGTTAGCACACGCGCGTATCTCTAACAGCTTGTACATTGTAGGTACATTACTTTTTCTCAAGCGCGTACGTGATACGTGATAGCGCAGAATGGTACAGTCACAGTGAACGTATCACGTGTACGTTCAAATATGTATGGTGGTTAAAACACTTTTTTCCACATTCGAAATTATTTTTCTCGACATGTTTCGAAGTTTCTATCGTTCACCCGATGATAAAGGTTCAAAAAATGTCTTAAAAGCCTTCAAAAAGCCTTGGAAAATGCCGGGAAAAATAAACTCATAAATGGAAAAAACAGTGTTCTTTATTGATAAAAAAAAATCGTAAAAATAAAATTAATAAAAAAAGTCAGGTGGAATAATATAAAATACATAAAAATAAATATTTTCATATTATTACATATTTTTTTCATCAATAATAAAAAATATATATAAATATTTATAATACATTTTATATGTTAAGTACTATTCTACTTGTTCTACCAATTTTTTACCAGTTTCGGAAGGTTGCTTCATCTACTAGTGATTGTTGAATGGTGAAAACGTATTTTATTGATAAAGAATGGACTGCCAGACTTTAACCGATGCGGCACTCTATTCTTCTCGCCCCGCGGAAGACGCGGTTTGATGGGCTGCGAACATCATCGCCACCAATAGGCATCTCCCCATTTATTAATATTTTGATTGGGAAATTTTAAATTTTATCAGTACTTAACCTAGCTAGTTTGTTATTTCTGAAACAAAGATGAAAAACTATGTTATATATTAAATAAATAAAATGAACAAAGTTATGTTTACTGGAAGTTTTTATATATTTTACGGGAATTACTTATTTCACCTTGTAAAGACACTAACAAAAGTCATTTGTTTTTACCTTGGCTAGACAAAATACGTCATTTTTATGAAATATATTATAACTTCTAGAAAACAGGGAATTTTATTCATTTATTATTTCCTGTACCATGCATGATAAACTCCATAATAAATTATTTATTTGAATGAAAAAATCTGTTTAATACCATTTTTTTACAGATATGCCATTTTATGCAAATCATCTTATGTATTATCAATCCAATAAAACAAAATAAAATCTAGAAATCAGGCACTTTAAATTCGTTTTCATGTTTCCATTAAAATTACTTAACAAAGCAAAAACAAAAGTATAATTCAATAAATGCAAATTGTTAATTAATTATTTTAGATCAAAATCGTCTTAGACGTAAAAAATGTTATAATGAATTTATTTCAATTTATTATTATTTTTATTATTATTACTATTAATATTTTGTTTCTCTTTACAACATGACAGCATGAGCCGAATCGATGTAAAGTGTATTATTTTAGCTATCATAGTGATTCTTTTGATATGTGATAGGTAGCTAATCTATCGCCATTTTATTGTCACGTGAATTCTACACCAGACAAAAGACAGTGTGACAGTCAAAATGCCATCACCGGGAATCGAATCCCCAACCTTCGGGGTGGCAGTCAATGCACTCACCACTCGGCCACGAAGGTCGTCTTTTGTTATGTTTACGTCGATTAGGAAGTTCTAATGTATACTATATTTACAACTTTCGTATAACAGTTAATCTATAAATGCGTTCCATTTTCAAAATGTTTTTTATTGTTTTTTACCCGTCACAAGATTGCATTGGCTAATAGCCGCTAACGAGTTGCACGCTCCTTTGCTTTGGATAATATCTGCCGAGCTAACGACGCATGAAAATTTCCGAAGTGAGCTCTTGGCGGTTTTACTTAGCAGCGTTACGGGTGCTGCCTTCTTGTGGCTTACGGCTCAGCCTGCAAATATTACTTCTTCTTCTTCTTTTTTCGATTCTTCATTACTGAGAGTCGTGATATAGAGCTACCCGTGGCTTAAACAAAACTTAAGGTCTCCCCCGGTCATCTCCTTAACCTAATCGCATCGGTAGCTGTGATGTATCGTTTTGCGACTTTTCAGTATTTGTATAATAGTTACTCTTTTGTAAGAATTTGGAACCACAAATGACTTAAATACTTACCTATATTTATCCTTTACAGAAATCTGTAAAGATAATAAATTAAATGTGGTTTATTTCATTATAATTACGGTTTACATGAGCACTGTCGGTAAATCACATATGTGAAGTATCCCACCGGCCGCCATTATACTCGTACTATATTCGTTTGTCCTGCGTCGCGCACGCATTTGATTTTCGACGTTTCGTTGTATTTATCATCTGTTATTTGTTCTAAATGGTGATAAATTTTACTTTGAATATTTTTTATCAATTTCTATTTTTTTTGTGTGGTACAGAAAATAAACAGTGAATTCTGAGTGTGTGTTAATATATATAAAGTACTTTTTATTCATAATCTGATAACAAAAGTATAACCGAACAAATATAATTTGCAAAAATAGCCTCGGTAAGTACATTTATCATTCAAAAAAAAGTTTTTAACTAAAATATTGGTTAGAAATATTTACGCCGTATTAGTTCTTACTGTTAAAAAAAATAATTGTTAATACTTATAACAATTAGCCCAGGTTAATTTTGAATTTTGAATTATTATATGAAATTTTAAATGCGTTTTTTATTAGTCTTTAATTGTTTAGTTTTTATTATATTTATACACCTGAAGATGGAGGTATCCTCCGAAACATGTCGTGTTTTTTTTTTAATAAATAGTGGATTAAATAAAGCTATTTTCAATTTCCTAAGTATACAAATATAATCACATTATGTATGGAAGCGAAGCATGGAACTAGCAAAAGAAGAATGAAAGTAGAATAAATGCAGTAGAAATGAGATCTTTAAGACGAATGTGTGGATACTCTGTGTACGATAGAGTGTCGAATGAAAATATAAGAAGTGAATGCGGTGCGAATGATGGTGTTATGAACAAAATAATGAAAGGATCATTAAGGTGGTTAGGACATATGGAAAGTATAAATGAAGAAAAAATGGTAAAAAAAAGTATATGTTAAGAAAGTAAATGGAACCAGAAATAGAGGAATACCGAGGAAAACGTGGCACGATTAAATAAATCAAATATTGAATGTCGGCCATGTGAGGAGTCAGAAAAATCGCCGCGCGTGCATGACACGATGTATGAATGTTGAGGAAGCGAGAGAAATATGTCAGGAAAGAAAGGTGTGGCAGTCCATTCTTTCTGCCTACCCCTTCGGAGAGACGGCGTGATGGTTAGTTAATTAGTTTTACAAACATAATCTGGATATAATATATGTTGTATATGGATATAATATAGTATATGGATATAATATACTGGATATACATACATGGATATAATGCACCTATACCGAGAATGACTAGACTGGCAAATTCTTGTCATGACTTAGATTTTTTTGGAATAAATCTAAATTCCTTTATTTCTACACTTAAAAAGTATCGACCTCTACCAAACCTTTAATTTATTTTTATTTTTAAACCAGTTCAAGTTCAATAGCTAATTGTCAGCCATGTTCACATTGTTAATCTAAAGTACACGATGTATTAGTATTAATGTACGTGATTTTTCGAACCTTCTGTTTCTATGTCGATTTGAATAAGTCCTTTGTAATCTTTTTGTAGTTCTTAAATAATCTATATACCTACCTGTAGTCTTAGTTTTATAATTGTACTTCTCCCGTTAATAATCTTATACCTGTATTCTTAATTTTAACTATGTCCTTTCTTTATTACTCAACAAACCTGTATTCTCATTAATTTTTAATAGTGTCCTTCTTTCATCAAAAAGCTATTACAATACTTACCTGTATTATTAAGACTGATCACAGACTTAACTCGTCTTAGGCTTAATTTTTACCGTTGATCATAAAATGTTCATAGATTTAAGTAAACTGTCTGTAATAAAAAAATGTATTGGAATTTATTCCGTTTATAACAATAAATAAATAAATATAAATAAATAATCTATTAACTTGTATTTCTCAGCATGCAACGTCAACACCACATTCTAAAGGCGTCCAATCCTGACGTGGTCACGGAATTTCATTTCCAAGTTTCAGCAGCGTAAAGGAATATTATTAATATGACACGTTTTTGGATGGAATAAATATCGGACTTCAATTATATTAGTTTAACTCATATATTTAGTATTCATAAACTCGAATATAACAATAGCGAATCATTGTCGGGTCCGCTAGTTAAACGCAATTAAATTGCTAAAAAACCGTTCTTATCAAAACAAATAAAAATGAATCTCTCTTATTACGAAAAATCTCTCTTATTAGCTGGTGGTAATTCCCACTCACATACATTTGTACGTTTCTGGAGTAAGTGATTCAGAGAGATTGGAGATTTCGAGATCACGTATTCAATCATAAATTATATTAATTTAATACCAAACCAAACACGTTAGCACATTAGTTGAAATTATTTTTTGATTACGTTGACTTTTGAAAATTTTAATTAATTTAAAATTGTAATATTATATAAACGCTTTATCTTGTATAAATAATGTTTAATTATTAATAAAACTTTTCATGAACTTTGCATTTTAACAACACTCTATTTCACTCTTCACAAACATGTGTCGTATTGCACTCATCCTTTTTCACTGTATCAATATGTTTTTAAAATTTATTCAAATGTGGTTATACGAGACAAACTGATAGCGATTATATAATTAAAGTAAATCAAATCGAAAACTTTTAAATAATTTTAACAAACTTTCTGTTATACCAAATAAACATACATGTAGTTGTGAGAATGATTGTTTAAAATATAATTATAATTATTTAGTAATCAGTGAGGTGTCAATCAAAACTATGAGTTCTTGCTGACACTTAAAAAAAAATGTGTCTCCCAAATGATATTTGTATGAAAATATATAGTATATATAATATATAATATAAAATAATTCTCTATATTTTATCACCTGAGTATTAGGTGAGTGAATTTGTGTATTTAGGTAGCATGTTCACAGCGGATGGCCGAACGGATAGTGACGTCGAAAGAAGGGTTGGTGTGGGTAACAAAGTAAATGGAGCTTAAAAATAGATATTAGAAACAAGAATTTATCAATGAAAACGAAAATGGCTATTCACATTGAAGTTCTAGTCCCAACTCTAGTGTATGGAAGAGAAGCATGGAACTGTCAGAAGAAGGATGAGAGCAGAATAAATACTGTAGAGATGAGGTTTTCACTAATGTTTATGTTTAATCTGGATTGTAAGTTAATTTTTCAAAATATAATAAAATACTTCGTTTATATTTTGTACGACTAATACCGCTTAAACAACTCCTACTGTTTAATCTAGGGAAACTGTTATCTCTCTATGCAAATGTATCTTTTTTAATATTATCCTTAGTATTTACTTCTCCTTACTCTTACGGGTTATTATAAACTGTGTCACTAAGGCAAGCCGGTATGCTGCGTACATTTTGCATATTTTAAAAGAAAACCCTGTTGATTCAGGTTTATTTTCTAAAATATTATTCAAGCGGACATATATTACTAAACCGGTGATATAAGATTAAGAATTTATGGAGAGATGACGATGAGATTTGTAGATAAGCAGGTGAGATTATTCTTAAATAAATTCAAAATTAACAGCCAAGTCTATTGTATGAAAATGACATTTCTCTTTCGAAATGTTGATTACCCTAATAATCGCATACGTGAATATAATTATTCGTTGTATCAAAACCAGTCAGTAGTTCGCAATAAGCTATAGATAATAATACATAAGTCTATGAAGAGTTGGTACTAATGGTATTGAAACTGTAAGCATTGTCCAAACAAGGTGCCGAGAAACTATGACACTACAAGTGACCCAAAGAGCCACGGAAAGAGCCATGTTAGGAATAAGAATAAGATACAGGATCAGAAACGAAACGGTGAGAGAAAAAACAAAGGTCACTGACATCATCCACTGGATGGCGACTCTAAAATGGCAATGGGCAGGTCACGTAGCCAGAAGCTCAGATGAAAATTGGACAGGGAGGCTGCTGACTTGGAGACCGTGGACGGCAAAGAGACGTGCAGGGCAACCGCAACTACGGTGTAAGGATGATCTGAACAGACACGTCTAAATAACCTGGATGCACTCCGCACAAGACAAAGTGACATGAAAGCGAATGGAGGAGGCCTTTGTCCAAGAGTGAACGGGAATAGGCTGAGGAAGAAGAGGAAGAAGAATAACACCGTTTTTATAATTTTAAAATACTAAAAAGTACATTAAATTTAATCAAATCGAAAGATAATAATGTATTACTTAACACACATTATTAGAATTTATACAATTATTTATTACATTATTATTTATATTTTGACCATATAATGAGAGGCAAGAAATACACCGTCATGAAGTGGAAGGTCGAGGGTCCTAGAGGGGTCGGCAGAAGACAGCCCTGCTGTCTTCGAAACATCTGATAATGGACCGGCGTCAGAACTGTGTGGAGCTGTTCCGCGCCGCCCAGGAGAGGAAATCTTTTTCCCAAATGGTTGTAGACGTCGAGGGGGACCCAGCAGGACACGTGAAGAAGAAGATTAGTATATAATTAATAAAATAAATGAAGATAGGTATACATGTTTAAAGAAGTACACGTATTCCTTATTAATCTAGAGAACTGCTATTTATTTTTTAAGCTACATCAAGTAGTTATACTCAAGTTTCATTCATTTAAAAAACCCTACTGAGTTTTAGCTTCGTATTTAAGGGTTATTTTGATATAGAGTGGAATGGGAAAGTCTAAATATTAATGCTGTAAATTGAAATTTCTTGGAAGAAGTTCAGTGTTAGTAATATTTACTTAAAATTTACTAGTATATTAAGTTTAATTATAGAGTCTAATTAACTAACTAAACTAACTAACTCCATCATGCCGTTTGACCGGAGGGGTAAGCAGAGAGAATGGATTGCCACATTGTTCTATCCTGACATAACTCTCGCGCATCTTCTTCATTTACACATCTTGACGTGCACGTTCATCGATTGTTCCTATTTCGAACATGGCCGCCTTTCAGTAATTGATTAATTTGGTCACGCCATGCCATCCTTGGCCCTCCTCGACTTCTTTTTCGATTCACACTACTTGTATATATCTTTTTAACCATTCTTACCTCATCCATTCATTCCATATGTCCAAACCATCTTAGTGATCCTTTCTTAGTTTTATTTATCACGAATTCATCCGCATTACATTCCTTTCTTACTTCATCATTAGATATTCTATCAAACATTGTTTTTCACACATTCTTCTTAGTAATTTCATTTCTACGGCATTTATCCTGCTTTAATATTTCTTCTGCTAACTCCAAGCTTCACTTCCATACAAATGGTTGGCACTAGAATTCTATTGTGCACTGCCATCTTTGCTTCAGTCGATATATTTCTATTTGCGGTAATGACTTTGAGTGCATCATTTACGAATATTTTGTTTACAGCTCCAACCCTTCTTTCTATAGAGTCTAAAGTTCTTATATTTGAAAAATGCGTTGTTTAAAAGATAACATTTCTGTTATTTTTTTTTTCAATTAATACATTTTATAATGCATAACTTATGCAGAATTGAAGTTGCACGAGCTGCATTTAATAAAATGAGAAAATTATTTTGCAACGATAATCTTAACTTGAAACTCCGACAAATAATGATTAAATGTTAAAAATGGTCTGTTCTACCATATGGCTGCAAAACTTGGACTTTAATGAAATGAAACGGTTGGAAGCGTTCGAGATGTGGATGTACCGCAGAATGCTCCATATACCCTGGACCGATAGGGTCAGTAATGCAGACGTACTGCAGAGAGCCAGAGCCAATGGAGAGCTATTGTCAAATGTGAAAATTAGAAACGTCTCATATTTGGATCATTTGCTAAGGTGAGAAAAATACCAGTCGAAGGGACTGATAGTAATGGGTATAGTGGAGGCGTTCGAGATGTGGATATACCGCAGAATGCTACGTATACCGTGGACCGATAGGCCAGTAATGCAGACGTACTGCAGATAGCCAGAGCCAATAGAGATCTGTTGTCGAATATGAAAATTAGAAAGGTCTCATATTTGGGTCATGTGCTAAGGGGAGAAAAATACCACCTCTTTCGACTGATATTAATGGGTAAAGTGGAGGGACGTCGGGGAGTTGGTAGGAGGCAACTGTCCTGGCTGTGGAACATCAAAGAGTGGACAGGAATTACAAGAGTTCAGAACCTGTTTCAAGTGGCGCAGGATAGAGATGCCTTTGCTGCAGTGATCGCCAAAGTTGGGGGGATCTGTCACGGCATCGAAAAAATAAAAAGAATACATTGTATTTAGTAATGCTTGGAACCAATTCTTTACAGCTTCGAAGAGATGAGCATCTCATTAATCATTTCTTTGAATTAATCAGGGGATATTTCGAGATCTCGGCCGTGCTGGAGGGTGTTGGTCTTTTTTTCCCTGTAGATTTCTCCGACAGCGACAGCACAGATTGTTTGAGCTACCGGCCACCAGAACTAATCTGCCTCTGGTGACACCAGTGGGAAGAGCAATTAGTCTGCTGAACGCAGTCTCCTCGGAGATCGACGTCTTTCATATTAGTGAAAGTACGTTCAGGAGACAAATACTCTTGACTTTAGAAAGTATCTTGTCTTCCCAATGTCGAACCATCTCTAACGCGTTCCTTGAATGCCTTAAACATTTTCATGTTTATAATGTCTATTGAGTTAATAAACTGTTTTGATTTGATTTATAGCTTTGTTATTTATTTGTAGGCAACAAAGTGAATGGTGCACTTAAAGTTGTCATCGCAAACAAAAACCTATCCAAAAAAGCTAGAATGGCAGTGAACAATGGTATTCTTCTACCGACCCTTACGTATGGAAGCGAAGCATGGAACTGGCAAAAGAAGGATGAAAGTAGAATAAATGCAGTAGAAATGAGATCTATTAGACGAATGTGTGGATACTCTGTGTATGATAGAGTGTCGAATGAAAATATAAGAAGTAAATGCGGTGCGAATGATGAACAAAATAATGAAAGGATCATTTAGATGGTTTGGACATATGGAAAGAATGAATGAAGAAAGAATGGTAAAAAAATTATATGTTAATGATGTAAATGGAACCAGAAATAGAGGAAGACCGAGGAAAACGTGGCACGATCAAATAAATCAAATATTGAATGTCGGCCATGTGAGGAGTCAGAGAAATCGACACGCGTGCATGACACGATGTATGAATGTTGAGGAAGCGAGAGAAATATGTCAGGATAGGAAAGTGTGGCAGTCCATTCTTTCTGCCTACCCCTTCGGGGAGACGGCGTGATGGTTACTTAGTTAGTTTATTTATTTGTCTCTTTTGCATCATAGTTCCATATCCCAACTAGAGCGAGATGGCGAAGCGCTATCAACAATTGTACATTCTCTTACTTTCATACAAATAAACTAATCTGTATATTCCATTGAGTTATCATTAATTTGGAAACTAAGCCAGTACATCACTACCGGATGAAATGTTGGGTCAATGCGTATTTGTGTTATACTGTTCCCCCTTGTTTACTTAGCCTGACGGAAAATTATCCCTGCTGGACTATAGCTATTATTAGTGGTGGGATAACGAATAGGTACAACGAAGCAGTACTTAAACAAGAACCACTCAACGATACCAATTCAAACAATGCGGTGATTTCCATCGAAAAAGTATATTTTTCTACTCGTTCGCCCCGCACTGCTATCTCCTATAGGTCATCTATCAGAAATATATTTAGTTTATCAGAGCGTAAAAATTATGTATCATTCGCATATGAATAGCCATGCAATGGACAAACGAACAGACATCATCACGGATTGAATTATGTCTTCGAATCGAATTGGAGATTTCTTGAATCACGAAAAATTTTAATCTGTATAATTTTAACTAAATTAAAGGTTGTAGTTATTTATAATGATCTGTGGACGGAAAAAATGATACATAGATAGTTCTTTAATGTTAGTGTAAGTCAATATAAGTCTAGGTCAAGTTCTTATGTAATATATGTAGGAACTTGGTCACGAAAACTATTTTAAGTACAACACAAATATTAACTTATTGCTGTTTTAACAAGTACCTTTATGCTTTAAATACCTCCCAACTAGGGTAACCCGTTCTGAAGAGCCATTTTTTTGCACTTCACGTAATCTCAATAGATAAAAATACAAAATCTACTTTGGGAATTAGAAAAACATTGTTTAAACCACTTTTTAATAAAAACATATTAAAATACACGACATGTTTCGGAGGATACCTCCATCTTCAGGTGTAAAAATATAACAAAAACTAAACAATGAAAGACTAATAAAAACGCATTGAAAATTTGATACAAAATTTCAAATTTAAAAATTAAGTTGGGCTATTTGTTATAAATTGGTACTAACAATTATTTTTTAACAGTAAAATAATAAATAACATTAAATAGCAAGACCCTTCGTGATTGAGTTAGGAATACAGCAATCCGAAAAATCTGCGAGGTCGAAGATGTGGTCAGATGGGGACGTCAAAGACGGCGATACTGGCATCAACACGTAGAAAGGATGAGCTCAAATAGGACAACACACATAGCTCTCCATGGAATGCCAAACGGACAACGCCGACCAGGAAGACCCCCGAAACGGTGAAGAGAAAGCTGGAGTTCAGCGTCTTAAGAGGACCCGCCTGAAATCACAGACTCTTGAGTCTATCAAAAGTGAAGAATAATAATAATAAGAAGAAATCAATACATTTTGTCCTTAAAGTGAGTCGAATTCCATTTTCTGAACATGGAAGACAAAACGTCAATCAGAGAATTAAAACATCTGTTTTTTTTTAGAAATATTCTTATATTTTATGAGAATGATATGTGCGCCTTGTTAATGCATTATCTAATGCCATTGATAACCCATTTGATAATGCATTTATAACAAAGTAAAACATGTCATTCCCATAAAATATATTGAAAGATCTAGAAAAAATACATTGTCATCCGTATTACTTATTTAATATGGAGTTTTACATCATTGTTCAAGAAACTGTAAATAAGATAATGGTGGGTATCTAGTGAAAGAAAACAAAATATTGTAATATTTTTTTAATTATTTTTATTTTATTTTTAAAAGTCTCCGTAAAATTTTCGAAAATCGAGGAAAACGTGATACGATCAAATCAATCAAATATATAATGCCTGTCACGTAAAGAGTAAGGGAAATCGACGTGCGTACATTACACGATGTATACATATAGAGGAAGCGAGAGATATGTCAGAACAGAAGAATAGGGTGGTCCATTATATCTGCCTACCCCTCGGAGAACGGCGAAATGCTAGTTAATAGATATTCTTGTATGAAGCATTAAATTTGTGGTGTGACATTATTAAATATAATGGTGTGACATATTTTGTGACCCTGACGAAGCTCCGGCGGGAGTGAAACCGGTGTATATACACATTTTACAAGAGTATATATTGAAACGTAACAGTTACTATTTCTTGTTTATTTTCGGTTATCTTAATATTCAGCGTTTAGCTCTAGACTCCATTCAAACCCCTAGTTCCCGTTTTTACCACCAGAGTGCTACTTTAAACTCTTGTTCCCGCGCGCTTCTCGGATGAGGCTAGATGAAAGCGGATTATCCCATCGGGAAAATCGCGGGTCGAAACGGTGATCCTCCAATCGATGCCGCGAAGTTGACAGCTCAAAGCGAAGTGAAGTCGGGCCGAATGGGCTGCGCAGAAGGGGTTGCGCAGAAGGGGCTGATAGTCAACTGCAGAGGACGCACACATCGGGGTGAATTTAGCGCCAAATCGCGAAGCGCGCGGGAACAAGAGTTTAAAGTAGCACTCTGGTGGTAAAAACGGGAACTAGGGGTTTGAATGGAGTCTAGAGCTAAACGCTGAATATTAAGATAACCGAAAATAAACAAGAAATAGTAACTGTTACGTTTCAATATATAATGGCAGGGCACAATTGTGTTCTTCTACCGACCCTTATGCATGGAAGCGAAGCGTGGAACTGGCAAAAGAAGGACGAAAGTAGAATAAATGCAGTAGAAATGAGATCTCTTGGACGAATGTGTGAAAATACTACTGAAAAAATAATATGTGAATGCGGTGCGAATGACGGTGTTATGAACAAATAATGAAAGATTCGTTAAGATGGTTTGGACATATGGAAATAATGAATGAAGAAAAAAAATTTAAAAAATTATATGTTAACGATGTAAATGGAACCAGAAATAGAGGAAGACCGAGAAAACGTGGCACGATCAAATAAATCAAATATTGAATGTCGGCTATGTGAGGAGTCAGAGAATTCGACGCGCGTGCATGACACGATGTATGAATGTTGAGGAATCTAGAGAAATATGTCTGGAAAAAAAAGTGTGGCAGTCCATTCTTTCTGCCTACCCCTTCGGGAAGACGGCGTGATGGTTAGTTAGTTAGTTAGTTAATTATTATCAATTTTAATACAGTTAATTAGTGAGTTAATGATATTTTAGTATGATAGTTAAGAACGCCACCTTTTTGCCTTACATTTAAAAGTGATTACCATAATTTACAGATGCTAAAGGTGTTGCAGCGATAAAAATATGTTTGGATGCTGTAAGGCAAACAGGATGCAAATTCATGAACCGTTTTTGACCTGCTAACCGAGTACCAGATTCTCAGAAAACCTGTTTTGATCTCGCCTTGGGCGGAAAGTCACTCGCTAATTAATGGGCTCCATACTTTAGCGTAAAAAGCATCTATATTGTCTAACAATATATAATCAATATTAAAATTTATTATTAAATAAACATACAAAAAAAAAATTATATTTAAAACAAAATAGATATAAAAACACTGAAGTTTTTTTTTTTCACCACTTTGCGGTTATTTTAATTGCCGACTAGTTTCGCTTGTACCCAGTGCTTCGTAATAACAGCCCGTTATAAGACCCTGTTATTACGAAGCCCTGAGGAAGCTTGTGTACAAGCGAAACTAGTCGGCAATTTAAATAACCGCATAGTGGTGAAAAACAAAGTGCACTGTTTCTATTTCTATTTTATTTTAAAAATAAATAATCCAATTTTTTTTAAATGTCTTACCAAAAAGTGAATGCTTTATACGAAAATTTAAAAAAATTAAATAAACATACGTTTTTTTTATGAATTTAAACACTGTTTTTTCCACTTTCGAGGATTATTTTTCCCGACGTGTTTCAAAGGCTTTACACCTTCATCATCGGGAGAACGATATAATCTATGAGTTTAGTTTATTAATATTAATAAGGCATTTCCTAATAATTAATAAGGCACTTCCTCGTTAAGGCATTTCCAAATTTCCTTATCAAATCACATTTGATAATGCACCAGAAAGGCAAAAGGTATACCTAACTTCTATAAAATTTACTAAAACTTCTAGAAATCTGACGTTTTTACCCCCAATCTTTATTATAATTATACCAAGATAATCCATTATTTTGGCGGATTTTACCATTTTTTATGTTTTTAGTCGCTCAATATTTCTAGTTGAGTGTATCACCTGATGATGAAAAGGTGATTGGTTGGCGAAACAGCTGTCGCGACAATTTAAATCAATTGTGATATTCTTTGACAGTGTTTAAATTAAACAGTTAATAATAATTCTTGCCATGAAACATGTTAATCATTACATATTCATTTTTAAATAATCCATTGTTTTGGCGGAAACACTTTGATATTTTAACATTATTCAATGTTAAATTAAAAACACTGTTTTAATATCAATAATTGAGTTTATTTTTTATAAAATCGTCGCAACAGCTGTTTCGGTAATCGATGTTACCATTGTCAGGTATTATAATAAACTCCAATGTATTGTAACACCTGAAATAGCTGTCGCGACGATTTTATAAAAAATAAACTAAATCTTTGATATAAAAACAGTGTTTTTAATTCAATAATGAATATATATTTTTAATACAAATAACAGTATCAGTTTTAAATTTCCTTTTGTGTTTTGAGATGCTTGATATTGAGAAAAATTGTAGCCAACTATGATTTTATTAATGAATCTTATTTTTAGAAAACAGAATAAAGAATTATTAAGTTTTCAAACATTGAAACTTTGTTCAAATGCAAGCGCAGTAAAATGGATTTCAATATCAGAATAAACTACTTGAAACTAGAACAAAGGAATATTTTTAAAACAAAAAATAACTATACTCCATATCACATGCATTGAAGCGCAGAGGTTGTTTGTATATTTCTGCATCTACCTCTGAACTTTCAGAAGGCTTTTTATTTTTCCTTGGGCTCCCTGAACACAAAAACCTTTTCTTTGCGAGATACATTAGCCGTTTTTGAATAGAAAATGAAGAATTTTCTGAGAAATAAATACTTCTTGTTATATAAAATATTCATATAACGTAATGCGGATATCATGCAGATTTTGTATGGCTTTCAGCATATGTATTGTATTATATTATAAATTTTAACAATAAAAGGAAATATTTGAATTTATTGTATCTTAAACAATGATGTAAAACTCCATATAAAATAAATTTTGCGAATGAAAACAAACATAAAAGGTAACTACATAGAAACTTAAAAAAACATATAGGAATGAAAGGAAATTTACCAGGCTAGGCTTGCATTTAATAAAAGGTCGAAGATAATAGGACCGAATAATATAGACCTAAAACTGAGAATACTCCTCATCAAGACCTATGTATAGAGTATCTTGATGTACAGCTGCGAGACATGGTACCCAACCGAAAGAGATAAACGGAGACTAGAGGCTTTTGAGATGTGATCCTATAGAAGACTATTTGGAATTCCTGGAGAGACCACATCACGAATGAGGAGGTTGTCCAAAGAATCGAAGGAGGAAGCCACCTGCTCAGAACCTTGTCCGAAAGGTGTGCAAGATGTATCGGCCATGTAATACGACAAGAAGGCCTCTTGCATGCCATAATGGAGGTTATGACCGAGGGGACTCTAGTGGACGCCCACGCCGAGAGTACCTGGAGGACCTGTTGTTGACCTGAGCCGCACAAGACAGGGAAGAATGAAAGAGAAGAATAGAAGAAGTTGCTTCAAACCAATCCCAGGATTGAAACCAGACAAGGAAGAAGGAATGAAAATGTCTACGTTATATAAATTTTATTATAATTTATGGTAATGACATGTTTCACCTATCTAAGGCATTATCAAATGTTAGATTTTTTTGTATACAACAGGTCGTTTGTTTCCAATTACGGTATACAATTTGGTCTGATGTAGAATTCACATGTCGCGAGAATCAATATGATAGCTATACCCTTTACATCGATTTGGCCCGCGCTGTAATGACGTAAAGAGCGATTCAACAAATAATAATAATAATTAGTTCCAAATAAAATAATCGATAAATAAAATGATGTTTAAAAATTTTATTATTAGATTTTTTTATGTAAATTGGAACACTGGTTTTGTACATATAATGCATGATTTTAAAAACATCACAATTCTATAAGCATTTTTATTCTCATCGAAAATGTTTCGTAAATAAACCAATTCATTAAAAATAAACTAAACACATCAATTGTTTCGAAATTAAAAATTATTATTTTTAGTTCGTAAAATCTATAAAATGTTTATTAAAATAATGTTCTTAATGAACAATCGTGTTTTTTTTTATGAGTATCACAGGTATACACATTCGCGAATGCGAAATATTCGCAAATAAATCAATAAAAGTCAAAAGGACCCGCAGTTCTAAGAAGATCCCTTCCGAGTCGCAAATCAAATCGTTTGAAAATGGAATCAATCACATGACACGCATCACGTGACTAAATTCGTCCAATGCGATCACGTTTCCACTTTCTTTGAATTTCAAATTCCGAACGCGCTGTCACATTTCAACTACACAACAGGCCGTTTGAAAATAGTCTCATTCCTCTGTCAACAAATTAAATTACGAGGTGCCAAGCAGGTAAGGTCTGGTCATGTTTAAATATGTTTTTTTTTATATATTACATGGGTAGGTACTTTTTTTAAATTATCACTTTTACAAATGACCGGTTTTTGATATCATTTCTATTTGTGTCTGATCAATCTCAGGGTAATATTTAATTACTAGGGTTATATTTAATTCGCTCCGACAGGGGCGTCGTCAGGATTACAAAAAAAAACAGGACTTTTTTTTTGTAACCCTGATGAAGCCCTGTTGGGGCGAAATCGATTGGTTCTAAAAACAAATTGTATATACATTTAAATTTAAATTTATTTTTAATATTTGTCTTTTTCTTTTTTATATACTTTGTATGTACAACACTAACTTTAATTTTTTTTAATTACATATCAGACATGTTTCGGACAACCAGCCTTTCTTCGGTGATACATATTTAAAATATTATAAAATTGTTTACAAATTAATCAATTCTGACAGATGTTATTACAAAATTGATCATATTTGTAAACAATTTTATAATATTTTAAATATGTATGACTGAAGAAGGACTGGTTGTCCGAAATATGTCTGATATATAAATTGAATTTTTTTAACGTAAGTGTTGTACGAGTATATACAAAGTATATAAAAAATAAAAATACAAATAAAACATCTACAACAAAAAGTATGGCGAACATAGAAGAAATTATTTTTAATCATTTAACACCACAAATTAAGTGCTTAATACTAAATTATAAAACAATATTTGCTATATTTAACTTAGATAATAATTACATATAAGAAACAAATAGACCCATATGATTCAAGACATCTGATATGGTCGGTATTTTTTAAAAATACACGTTTTAATTATTACCGAAAACACAGAACAAATTAAAAAACTGTTTCAAATTATTACAGAATTCTTTTTCACGGTTCTAAAGCTTGAATAACCCTAAGATGGCCTACATTTGTCGATGTAACACAGATATTTTTTGCCTTGAATATCGCCTTCTAGCGCGTAAATGATATCTTACTAGGTTACTAGACGTGCATTATGTTTAAAAGTGAATTCTAAGAACTAGAAAAAAAATGTGTTTATTATATTAGTATTAGCTTCTGGTATTCGTATCATTAAAACGATAAATTCTATTTCACACGGTATTTAGAAAAAAAGTTATATGAATAAAAGTATTTCATGATCATAAATAATTAATATATGTTCATAGTGCTAACACATGGTATATGTCTATATAATACAAGTTATATGTTAAGTAAACCCTGATTCCCACCATATTCTCCATTACCGGTTCTCACAATTCAACTATGCTGGTCAAGTTTGTTCAACTAATACTTGGATCGAGTGGTTGACACTCTGGTAAACGGAACAGTATTTACCTACTACTATAAAAAAATCCCTTACTACATTGTACAATATGAAATAAGACATTTTATTAAAACATTTTTATCCGTACACATACAGATATAATTTTGTCACGAAATTTTAACACATTAAAGTAAATAAATGTTTTTATTTGTATACACTAACGTCCATTTAAATATCTTGGCAGTATTATAACAGAAAACATCGATCCGGAAGAAGAAATGAGGTGCAGAATTGAAATTGCGAGTTAAAATTGAGACAGAGCATGGTCAAGTGCTATATTTGGTCCATATTACTATACGGATTGGAGACCTGGATCTTCAAAGTGAACACAATAAGCGGTATACAAGCACTTGAAATGTGGCTTCATCGCAGAATGTTGCGAGTCTCATAGACTGATATGGTCACCGACAATGAGGTTCTACATAGAGCCAGAGAAGGAAGAGAATTGTTGTCTGATGTGAAGTCTAGATATATGGCATATTTGGGACACATTCTCCGCAACGAGAAATCTGTTGCACCTCATCGTGAAAGGGAAGATCGAGGGTAGAGATCGATTAAGACCCCAAATGTCCTGGCTCGAGAATATCAAGGAGTGGACCAGAATTTGGGGTTGGGGGAGTTGTTCCGTCTGGCACAGGGCAGAAAAGCCTACGCCAGCATGATAGTCAACGTTGTAGGACCTGACATGGCACTCGAAAAAGAAAAAGAAGACACAAAAGTCAAACTTTATATTTAACAATTAATAAAATAATTAATGAAAGCTTAAGTTTTATATTTTGCGAGAATGACAGGTTTCACCTTGCTAACATTCGATTCATAATACATTACAAGGGTAAACGTGTTATACCCATAAATTATTTTGAAAGCAAACGTTTCATTTTTAGTAAATAAATATATTGATCTGTTTTTTTTTTCAAAATCACGTTATGCTTACTTCAGAGAAATAATACATTTTTTACGATTTAAAAAAATAATTTATATATTATAAATGAAAACTACTGTCTTCTTGGAGTATTTTAGATGGAACGACATGTTTCGCCCTTCTGAGGCATTATCAAATGTATTGATAATGTTTTAGAAACTAGATGACATACGTTTTCATTCATATTAATTATTTAATATGAAGCTTACATCATTGTTTAACAAACAATAAATAGTTTTTTTTATGTTATACACATACCTGTATAAATCTTAGTGTAACTATGTATGGTCAAAAATTTTAAAAATAATTACAGCTTGTTATATACGTATAGAACACGTTTTTTGTGTATTATAATAACTTAATGTTCATGTTCACACAAACTTAATAATTTTTAAATACCAAAATTCCTAACAGCACAAATTAAAATTTAAGTAATAACATTTAATAAGTTTTTCATATAATAATTCAATAAATTCTCACATTTGTGTGAATCATTTGTATGATACGTTCAAACTGTATAATATCACCAATAAACGTTTTTTAATGTCACTTCTGTCAACTTTCTCATAGGTGTTTATTTATCTATATCGGTCAATAGAACGAACGCGTTTTTAAAAGGAACCATATACAGAACTCGCGTTTAATCGGTCATTTATACTTTGAGAACGCTCCTTCTGATGATGTTCGCGTAATTTACGATGAAATATTGTGATTTTTGTTCGGTGCATATATGGTATCGATGTGTTTAAGCCATTGACATAGTTCACCTCATATATCCGATGCTAGTTGTATTAAATTGGGCACGATGCGTACATTCTAAGCGGTTTCTCCATATAAAATGCTAACTTGTTTCCGCGTTGAACCTTCGATTATTCCAATTTCTATGATTTTTTTAATACACTTTTTTAGTATGGCAGGGGTCAATGACTTAAAAAATATTTTGCCACCAGGGTACAGCTAAGATGGCAGTGCACAATGGTGTTCTTGTGCCGACCCTTATATATAGAAATCAAACATGGAATTTATTTATTGTTTCTTGAACAATGATGTAAAACTCCATATTAAATAATTAATACGAATAAAAACGTCAGTTTTATGGAAGTTTTATTATATGTTATGGAAATGACATGATTCGCCATCTAAGGCATTATCAAATACATTTGATAATGCCTTAGGAGGGCGAAACATGTCATTCCCATAAAATATAATAAAACTTCAAGAAAACTTTTCATTTGTATTTATTATTAAACATGGAACTGACAAAAAAGAGATGAATGTTGAATAATAAATTAGATCTCTACGACGAATGTGTTTTATATCAATTTGTGTATTTCAAATGCAATTATAAGAATTAGAAGTGAGGAGTCGGAGATATCGTCGTGCGTGCATGACACGATGAATGCTTGTTGAGGATGCGAAAGAAATCTTTGAGACAGTGGTTAGTTAATTAGTTAACATAAAATTATAAGATAATCTATTGTTTGGCGGAAACATTTTGATATGTCAACATTATTAAATGTTTAAATAAAAAAAACTTGTTATGAAGATCAAAATTGAGTATAATTAATCGCGACAGCTGTTTCCCTAGCCGATGTTAGCATCGTAAGGTCTTACGTCGTTGAGTCAACGTTGAACTTCAAGTTTATTGTAAGACCTGAAGATGCTAACATCGGTTAGCGAAACAGCTCTCGCGACTAACTTTGATATTCATAACAAAATTATAAGATTTTTTTTTCGTATGAAGTATGAGCATTCACTTTGTGGTAAGATATTATTTTTTTTTAATGTTTATATTTAAAATAAAACACAATAAAAACACTGCACGTAATAACCGTTATTACGAAGCCCTGGGCAAGCTTGGGTACAAGCGAAACTAGTCGGCAATTAAAATAACCGCATAGTGGTGAAAAACAAAGTGCAGTGTTTTTATTTTATTTTATTTTAAACATAAAGAATGAAAAAAAAAATTATAAGAATTAAGGAAAGAATTTAAAAAATTGGTTTAAACCTTTTTGAGTTATTTGTGATATGCAAAGATATGGTATCTTCGGGTATGAGATACCGTGTAGGCATGCAGCGTTATTTTTTTACTAGGTTTGCGCCGGGTTCAGAAACCTACATATTTAAGGTTACCGTATAAAATTGTCACCTTTCTCTGCGTTACTCTTCCTTATAGTGTAATTTAATACGATATTTTATATACCTTTAAAGAAAATTTCAGCACTTAATTCTCACTCACTTCAAGTTATTGCGTTTCATAGTCCAAAAGCTACTTTGATCTTCTTTGAACCTAACTTATTTTAAATTATATTTTGTAATATTTATGACTATAAGCAAAAGGACTTGGTGAGTCTTATGTTTACGAATCGTAAATTTGGTAATAAATTGTTTTGGCGGAAACATTTTGATATTTTAACATAATTTTTTTATATTAAAGCAGTGTTTTTAATTTAATAGTGAATTATTGTAAATTTTTTCTTTAAATACAGTATCAAAGAAAAGAAGGGTCATATTAAAAAAAGTTACGCAATAAACAAATAAGTACTCGAGAATCATCTATTCTTCTTTTAATAGATCTGACGATCTGTGACACAGAAATCATGAATCGTCGGATGATGAGGTCCAGCTGTCCTTCCATCTCTTAAACGGTCTTCCGGTGGGCGGTGTCCGGAGGGATTTCATAAGCGGTTGTATATGCAAGTCTGTCACCATCCATTCGGGCTACATGGTCCTTTCAGTACCTTCTTCTGGATCTACTCCACTGAACGATATCCTCTGTTTCTTCTTGTGTCTACGTTGCGGACACGATCTCGGAGAATTTTTTTAAGTAATTGATCTTAGGACCTTCATCTCCGTTGTTCTCAGTAGTCCCTTGGTTCGCACAGTATCGGCCCGCCTCTCTACAGCGTACGTCATGATAGGTCGTACGCATGTTTTATAAATTCTGATATTTCTGTCGATACGCATGTGCTTGTTCTTCCTGACCAAATTCAACTTTCATTGATGAATTTTTGTTTACAATAAAATAGTTAATTAAAAAATAATAAATAAATAAAAGCTTTGCATAAATCAATTTTAATGTACTCGTATTTTTATTGTCATGGAATGGCAAGAATGGTCCCTCCACGTATGGTGTCTTCAATTTTTCTAACTAATTTAGATGGACTACCGCATTCTCCCATCTTGACACACTAATCTAGCCTCCTCCGCATTCATACAACGTGTTAAGCGTTCACTTCAGATTTTTTTCCGTTTTCTATAATGACCAACTTAAGAATACGTGATTATATGACACATTATATGGCGTAGATGAACAGGAGTCTAGGAAATTAGTCAAGATTGAAAATCGTGCTGATTGAAACTCTCTGTCTACATATAGAGAAAAGGCAGTGCGGTTGGCTGGTAAAAGCCTTTTTATTATTTACGAAATAGCTTTCCATATATAATATACTGTCTCTAACCATACCTGTATCGGTTTTACGAACAAAGATAAATTCTTTTACTCTTCAAAATGGTTTTAGCTTCACCTTAAGACCCTAGAATACACGTAAAATGTCGTTTTGGATGTGGTAAACATAAAAAAAACATTGATACGTCCATGAATACGGGTTGTGCGTTCAATGAACTCGTGACGTCACGTTTCTGAGACGAGCTGTATTATGTCTTGGACTTGCATTCAAAGTCCGGCTAAGCCTGTTGATTGTAAAAAAATGTACATCCGAAGTGTATCGCAAATGCGCGAATATAAGTTGTTTACGTTTGGAATGTATAATTCATATAAAAAAAAATAATACCATTTAAAACGCGATCTATTAGATATTATTCGAAATTTGAGGTAACCTCATTTTTTCTGCTTGTTAGAAGGTTAACAAGATGATCCAATACGTGAGCTGAAAATCTATTTAATCATTCCATATCTATGTCCTAAATCAAATTTACATAGATAATCAATTGTTTTGTCCGAAACACTATGATAGTTATATACTTAGGAAATTGAAATTGACATTTAAAACACATATCATCGAACACAAACAAGCTCTTACCAAACATACTGTTTTTTTCTGAGATGGCTAACCATTGTATTGAATTTGACCATAGTTTCGATAAAAATGACACAAAATTTCTACACACAGTTAACAATAGCAATAAATTAAACAAACTTGAAAATTTACAATGTTGAAATTGGGTGATAACATAATAAATAATCATATTCCTCATTTGACTCCATTCTCGTTAAATACTTTGTCTACATTCAATCTCCCAAGCTCCCATTCCCAATCAAATGCAAATTAATCATGTATTAATTTCTATATAAATTATGTCTTTTCAAATGTATGTTTTTAATAAATAACAATTGTTTTAATATTATAATTATGTATTATTATTATTTAATATTATTTATCAATTCTTACTGTTAATTTTTTTTCTCTTCTCTGGTTTCAATCCTGGGATTGGTTTGCAGCAATTTCCTCCATTATTCTCTTCCATTTTTCCCTGTCTTGTGCGGCTCTTTTGAAATCTGCATATGATGAGCAGCGTACGTCCACCAACAGGTCCTCCAGGTACTCTCGGCGTGGGCGTCCCCTAGAGTTTGTCCCCTCGATCATACCCTCCATTATGGCATGCAAGAGACCTTCTTGACGTATTACATGGCCGATCCATCTTGCACGCCTTTCGGACAAGGTCCTGAGCAGGTGCCTTCCTCCTTCGATTCCTTGAAGAACTTCCTCATTCGTGATGTGGTCTCTCCAGGAAATTCCAAAGAGTCTTCTATAGGACCACATCTCAAAAGCCTCTAGTCTCCGCTTATCCCTTTCGGATAGGCACCATGTCTCGCAGCCGTACATCAAGACACTCCATACATAGGTCTTGATAAGGAGTATTCTCAGTTTTAGGTCTATATTATTTGATTCTATTATTTTCGACCTTTTATTAAATGCTAAGGCATGCTAAGACATGATAAGGTTTGCTGACGATATTGCTATGGTTGCTGAAAGTGAGGAGGAACTGAAGGAGGCCTTAGATACTTTGCAAGACATTCTTCAAGATAGCTACAACATGAAGATAAATAAGGACAAAACAAAGCTGCTGACTGTAGGCCGAACGCAACATCAGATGAGAGTAGTGATGTCAGGAGTTCCACTAAAGAACACCAAGGAGTTTGTCTACCTCGGGAGCAAAATAACATGGGACGGTCGGTCTAAGAGCGAGGTCGACAGCCGTATACATCAGGCTAGGCTTGCATTTAATTTTTTTTATTAGTACTTATAACAAACAGCCTAGGTTAATTTTTAAATTCGAATTATTATGTCGAATTTTAAATCCGTTTTTATAAATATTAGTATTTCCTTGTTTAGTTTTTATTATATTTTTACACCTGAAGATGGAGGTGTCCTCTGAAACATGTCGTGTTTTTAATATTTTTTTTAATGATTAGTGGACTTAACAAAGTTATTTTAAATTTCCTAAGTATATTACTATGATTGTTAACTAACTAACTAACCATCAATCTAAAATATCGAAGGGGAGGCAGTAATAATGAACCGCCACACTATTGCAAAGATTGCAAACGATCTGGAATTATTTCTGTAATGTTTGTGATTTTTATTCTAATAAACCAAATGCAATTAATTATTCTTTCCTGACACACTTCTCTCGAATCCTCAGCATTCAAACACGTACATTTCTCCGACTCCTCACGTAGCCGATATTTGATTTATTTGATCGCGTCACGTTTTTCTCTTCTACTTCCGTTTACATGTACTTTCTTTATCATGCTTTCTTCGTTCATTCTTTCCATGTGTCAAAACCATCTTAATGATCTTTTCATTATTGTGTTCATAACACTTTCATTCGCACTTCAAGCAATTCTAATAATTTCTTATACTTCTTCTTCTTCTGCTTTATTTAGGACTGTGTCCTGCTATTATTCGGAGCCTGTTCCTGGGATGCAGAGGTCCAACTGTTTCGCCATCTTTTAGGTGGTCTTCCTGCAGGTCGATTTTCTGTTGGAACTTTATTTGCGGCTATATTTATCACTCTTTCAGAACATGCTCTTTCCACATGATCTCTCCAGTAGCGTGTTCTCAGTCTTCCACATCGCACGACATCTTCTACATTGCAGATCTTTCTTATTTCAGAATTTCTTATTCTGTCTCGGAGTGTCGTTCCCGCAACGGATCGGAAAATCTTCATTTCTCAGGTTTTTAGGAGACATTTTGTTTTGATGGTATCAGCTCTCGTTTCTATTCCATATGTCATTATAGGACGGACTTTCATTATTTTATTTATTTAATTGTTTTAAATGGAATAAATTCAGCTGCAGTGTCTGAAGAATCTGGTCTGGAAAAACAAGCACATGAGTATCGATAGCAAGAACAGAATTTATACGAGTAAGACATGCGTGCGACCTATCATGACGTATTTTTTATGTAGACAGTTTACTACGAGCATTTTAAGAACAACGGTACAAATTAAGCCTACGACGAGTTAAGACTGTGATAAGTTGTTACTTAGAATACAGGTAAGTTTGTAGATTATTAATGAAAGAAGGGCACTATAATTAATGAGAATACAGGGAATATTGAATAATATAGAAAGGACACTTACAGAAAAATTAAGGATACAGGTATAAATATTATTAACGGGAGAAGGACAATTATAAAAATAAGAATACAGTTATTTGTATTATTGTACGAACTTCAAAATGTAATCAAAGAACTTATTCATATTGACAAAGAAACAGATACACATTAAGGTTCGAATTTTTTTTTTGATACTATCACTCATAGAACTCATATCTGTTGCATTAATTATTGTTTATTTTCATTCTTCTTTTGCCATTTCCATGCTTCGCCATGGTACTTCAAACATACAATTTTTATTTAAATTTTAAAACGCTCGTATATATTATACGCAACACTGTTTATTTTTTAGGAGCATTCTGCGGTACATCCACATCTCGAACGCTTCCAACCGGTTCATTATATTCACTTTCAGAGTACAGGATTCGCAGCCATATAGTAGAACAGACCATAACATTTAATCATTCTTTGTCGAAGTTTCAAGTTAAAATAATCGTTGCAAAATAATGTTTTCATTTTATTAAATACACCTCGTGCAACTTCAGTTCTGCATTTTATTTCAATGTCCGGGTCAAGAAACAGGATCACAGATTAATAATTTTACATTTTATATAATATAGTTGTTTTTCCTTTTTTGTGAATAACATAGAGTATTTCCTTTTAAAAATAAAATATCTCAGCGATAATCCATACTGATCAATGAAATATGGTATCCTTGTATCGATGCGATACATCGGAGGAGTATTTTTGCGTGATAAATTTTGGGGGGGTGTTTTTCCACGTGACAACTGAAATTGACACGTGTCAGTACCATTACTTTGCCACTGTCAACGACGTAAATAATATATGGACTAGGAAAATGCGTAAAAAATAATCAATTTTACGAAAAAGATTCTAAGTTAAATGAATTTTTTCATAAAGAATGCCGTTTCCATGAAATTTCAAAATAATATTAAAATTGTATAATATGTTTTTAGATAAACTAACTAACTATCTTAATAAACATCACGCCGTCTCCCGGAGGAGTAGGTAGAAATAATGGACTACCACATTGTTTGTCCTGACATATTTCTATCGCTTCCTCTATATTCATACATCGTGTCATGCACACACGTCGATTTCTCCGACTCTTGACGTGACCGATATTTGATCGAGCCGTGTTTTCTCGACCTTGCTCTATTTCTAGCTTCGTTCACGTCGTTAACATTACTTTCTTCACCATTCTCTCTTTATTCATTGTTTCCATATATGCAATTCATCTTAACGACCCTTTTATTATTTCGTTCATAACACTTTCATTCGCACCGCATTCACTTATTTTATCTATTGTTGACACTCTATCGTTAAAAAAATATTGCACATTCGTCTAAGATATCTCCTTTCTACTGCATTTATTATATTCGTATCCTTCTTTTGCCAGTTCCATGGTTCACTTCCATACACAAGGGTCCGCACAAGAAAACCATCACCAACTGGCATGACAAGGATAAAAGTATAATAAATGCAGAAATGAGATTTCTTAGATGAGTGTAGTAAATCTATTTAATGCAAATATAAGAACTTAGTGCAATACGAATGAAAGAGTTATGAATTAATAATGAGAGCGTTAAGATCGTATGAACACTTGGAAATAATGATAAAGAAAGTATATGTTACAAATGTGAAAGGAGCAAGTCGTTGATGACGACCAAACAAAATGTATAACCATCAAACCAATCAAATATTCATTAATGCTTAATAAACATAAATCTTCATAGATGGCGTTAGTATGTAGATTGTATAAACTTCCACGTAAATAGTAGTCTTGGAGTTTAACATATACGAGTATACAACTTCCAAAAAGTTTGTCAGACATGGTGATCATAAGAAGGAAGGTGGAATGGGGAATGTTGTATTACATAAAGCGTGCGCTTAACCCAACCAATGACAGGTCATAAGTCCTGTAAACACCTTGATCAACCATATTCGGTTTCCAATTTGCATCTTCGTCTCTATTGAGATACAATTAATTCTTGAAATATTCATTGTCGTCCACGTGAGGAGTCGGAGAAATTGACGAGCGTGCATGGCACGATCTATGAATGTTATGGAATCAAAAACAGTGCGGCAGCTCATTTTTCTCTCTTCCTTCGGAGGGACGGCGTGTTGGTTTTTTAGTATGTTAGTCATTCTATCGACAAATATGTTATGCTTCTCTGTGTCTACAAGAAAATGGATAATATAAAGAGGGAAATATTTATTTTTCGGTTCAATTAAGGAAAAGTATATGAAAACGCTTATTATCGACGCTAAACTGGGTTAGCCGGATAAAACGACGGCCTATATAACGAGTTCCTTGATAGAACGAAACGGATCTGTAAATCGCCTGTCAATACATGTTCAGTCGTTACTTTATTATTGTGACTCATTGAAGTACGATATACAGCTCTTGTCATGCTAGTAATATTTTATATAATATAAACCTAATACGCGTCATCCTAGATTTGAGGTTATTTTAAAGAAATATAGGAAAAAACTAATTAACCATCACGCCGTCTCCCCGGAGGGGCAGGCAGAAATAATGAACTGCCACACTTTTCTTTCCAGACATATTCCTTTCACTTCCTCAACATTTATACATTGTGTTAAGCACACACGTCGATTTCTTTGACTCCTCACGTACCCTACATTCGATATTTGATTTATTTGATCGTGCCACGTTTTCCTCGGTCTTCCTCTATTTCTAGTTCCATTTACATGTTGAATAAATGCAGTAGAAATGAGATCTCTAAGACAAATGTATGGATACTCTGTGTATGATTAAGTGTCGAATGAACATATGAGAAGTGAATGCGGTGCGAATGATGGTGTTATGAACAAAATAATGAAAGGATAATTTAGATAGTTTGGACATATGGAAAGAATGAATGAAGAAAAAATGGTAAAAAAAATATATGTTAACGATGTAAATAGAACCAGAAATAGAGGAAGACCGAGGAAAACGTGGCACGACTAAATACTCGTAAATCAAATTTTGAAATTTTCGGCCATGTGAGGAGTCAGAGAAATCGACGCGCATGCATGACACGATGTATGAATGTTGAGGAAGCGAAAAAAATATGTCAGAAAAGAAAAAGTGTGGCAGTCCATACTTTCTGCCTAACTCTTCGGGAAGACGGCGTGATGTTTAGTTAGATACCTAGTTTAGTTTTTTTTTTAATTTTAATGACGTCACGCCAAAAATTATTTCTTATGAAAGTACGAGTATACATACTTTTTTTATTGAATTCATTTTTTGAATGCTTTTGTTTTAATACAAAATTCTCTGCTTTAAAAATATATAGATATTTTAACTATCTTATCCGACAATCTAATCTCGAAGACATGAATTCGTGTAATATTTTCACCAGGTCCCTACTTTCTACTCAGTCGAACAATTATTTTTGACCTTGACTTGCAGAAGAATAGGGCCTTTTTTAGTAACAATGGACTTGAAATGCTACGTTGCCTTTTTTCTGGATCGACAACGTTGCATTGGACCACACAAGTAGCTACTTACAAGTTATATTGCCCCCTTAATTAAAATTAGGTACTTACCTCTGTAACGTAATAAAAGTCAAACAATTAGTCTACGGTTGCTCTAAAAAAATATCTACGGACTTGACCGCACTTTAGTCTATGCCCGTGGGACACCAAATTAGATAACTATGTACGATTAAGATGAATTAGTCGAAAGTAAAGGAGAAATAATAATAACAAAAAATCCTGACACACCTCTCGAGCTTACTTCACATTCATACACGCACGTCTGTTCAGCAGACTACGATTTTTTTTTTATATAAGGATTAATTGTATCTCAATAGAGACGAAGATGTAAATTGTTTTTATGGGAACAGAATGTGGTGGCCGAGGCGCTTACAGGACTTATGGCCTTTCATTGGCTGGGTTGAGCGATCGCTTTATGTTTAACAACATTCTCCATTCGAGTGTCCTCATAAGACGAAACACTTGTCGTGAATATTTCATACCACTTATAGAATTTTTAGTTCTTCTATTTTTAAACAACTTTTGTTTATTTTAATAACAAAAATTATAAACATATTCAGTATGAGGGCTGCACCTGACGAAGTCGATCAGCCTTTCCTGTCAGAAAATGATAATTTGAAAAGGTGCGTTTTGAGTCTCGATCTAAACTTGATTGATTCTCAACGCACTTGAGGTCTGCTGGAAGATTGTTCCAGGCTGAAGGACCGGCTACCGCGAAGGCTCGGTCGCCAAAGTTTGGGCTTGGACAGCGTTTTGGCACAGTCAATCTACCGATCGCAGAAGACTTAGCTGATCACAATGTAGACTGTCTAGCATTTATTGTAGGTTCTCGTTGATGCAAAGTTCAGATATATAAGCTGGTGCCGTTCCATGCAACGCCTTATAGACCATCCAGCAGAGCTTGTATTGTATCCTTTCTGGACATTTCAGCCAGTGAAGCTCCTTATGATGCTGTGTTATATGACAACTCTTTGGCACACCCCTTATCAGTTTTGCTGCTGCATTGAATGCAGACTGGAGTTTATTTGTTTGTTGTTTGGGGATGTTGGCGTAGACACCATTGCAGTCATCTAGTCGGGACACGACGAAGGAATTGATTAATGTTTCAAAACTGTCGATACGTTCTTCCAAATTGTCAATCCAAAGTCTATTTACAATTTGAAATTCTGTTACATTACATTATAATGTTTACTCCGAGAGAGTAATTGCTTTTATGAATTAACCGGCATTGGGTCGATGCACTTCTTACGTGAACCTGCTAGGTCGTCTTGGCGTGCAATCCAGTGCGAGCACGCCGACCGAGACGTTGGTCGAGCCGGTTGGCTGGTTCGATGCGTGACCACAAATGTGCAGATACTCGAGAATCGTAATCGAGAAAATCGAATAATTTAATCGATTATATGTCACCATATTAAACTAACTAAATAACTACCGCCGTCTCCCCGGCGTCTCCCCGGAGGAGTAGGCAGAAATAATGGACCGCTACACGTCATGGACGCTGATGTCGTAAACTGAGTGGCAAAATTGAAATGGCAATGGGCTGGACACTTGGCTAGACAGGGGGGCAACAGATGGGCACCCAGGATACTCAGTTGGAGACCATGGGAAAATAGGCGAAATGTCGAAAGCCCACCGATGAGATGGACCGATGATATTGTCAAAAGGGTTGGAAAATCTTGGATACAAAAGGGGCAGGATAGAGACGAGTGGAAAAAAATGGAAGAGGCCTATATCTAGCAGTGGAGGGAAGAAGGCTAACAAAGAAGAAGAAGAATACACTATTATTTCCTGACTTACTTTTCACGACTCCTTTACATGCATATATCTTGTCATGCACGCACGTCGATTACTCCGACTCCTCACATAGCCGATATTTAATATTTGCTTGATTTGATCGTGCTATGTTTTCATCGGTCTTCCTCTATATGCAGTTCCGTTTCCA
The DNA here is from genome assembly GCA_022606425.2 of Lepidostoma basale. NCBI lineage: Eukaryota > Metazoa > Arthropoda > Insecta > Trichoptera > Lepidostomatidae > Lepidostoma > Lepidostoma basale. The sequence continues at coordinate 106,690 of JAHDVF020000356.1, read as the reverse complement.
TCCTTAACGTATACTTTTTTACCATTCTTCCTTCATCAATCGACAAATTATTGATTTCTTACACCAATCAATTTAAAATCATAATAATCAAAATGAGAGGATGCATTGACACAGGAATACAATTTATTTATCAGGATAAACAGTCCATCATGACGTATGACCTTCCTAGAGTAGCAGAAATGCGAACCCTACGCTCCATCGCAGGCAAAACCCTCAGAGATCGGATCAGAATATAAATGATAAGGTCTGTCTGTGGTGTTGAGGACAAAGTAAGATGGGGAAGAAGCAGAAAGCGCTTTTGGAGAGACCACGTGGACCGCATGTAGAATACAAGAATTTTCGAAAATTGTTAAAGATGAAATCTCAAGCAGTAAGAGATCACCAGAAAGGCCGCAAAAAAGATGGAGATGGCTGGACATCATCATCCTAGGATATGCCATCATCATAAATATATCATATTACCTAAACTAAGAGGAAGAAGAAGAAAAAGAAGTTACAGTGGTCTCGGAGGTCCCTAGAAACAGAACTTTGAACATATTAGAATGAAACTTCTTTTAAGGCTCATCGGACTTATCTAGATACTACTTATGTCGGAATTTTTTTTCTAACTTACTATTTATCACGCCGTTACCCCGGAGCGGTAGGCAAAGAGGGCTCTTCTACATTTCTACATTTACACATAGTGACATGCACGCTCGTCGATTGTTCCTATGCCATGTTTTCCATGGCCTTCATCGACTTATTTTTCCATTCACACTACTTGTATATATATTTTTAACCATTCTTCTCTCGTTCATTCGTTCCATACGTCCAAACCATCTTAGTGACCCTTTCTTGATTTTATTTATCACGCATTCATCCGCCTTACATTCTTTTCTTAAATCATCATTAGATATTCTATCATACATTGTTTTTCCTCACATTATTCTTAGTGATTTCATTTCTACGGCATTTATCCTACTTTCATTCTTCTTCTGCCAACTTCAAGCTTCACTTCCATACATAAGGGTCGGCACTAGAACTCCATTGTGCATCTTTGCTTCAGTCGATATATTTATATTTTCGGTAATAATTTTGAGTACACCATTTGTTATGTTTCCAGTTCCAACCCTTCCTCCAATATCTTTCTCCATTCTTCCATCTCTTGTATATATGCTTCCCAGATAGACAAATTCGGTAATTTGCTCTAATATCTCACCGTTTGCACTTATGTCGCAATCCCTCAAACATTATTCCTTTTCAAATACCATAACTTTAGACTTTGAACTGTTCATACTTATTGCATACTTGGTACATTCTTGACACTAGGACTTGATCGTCCAAGCTGTCAGCGATTAAAACAGCGCCGTTTGCACATAGCATCCATTTTTGATATTCAATCGATAATAGAAATATCAAACTATTCCATGTCTTTGTACATCACTAGCGAGTGATTACTTTAAACGGTTTTATACGTGATCCCGGCCTTTCTCAATGTATTATACGAGTATACGAGTATACAAGTAAGTTTTTTTTATTACACATATCCTAGAAGAAGCCATCTCTGCAGAATGTCGGGACACGACACTCCAGTAAATTGATAGCCATAATAAACTAGTTTTTATTATTTTTAATTCAATTCATAAAACTGTATAGGTATACTCGTATAGGCAAGGGATATACTCGTATAGGCACGAGATATACTCGTATAGGCAAGAGGAAAACATGGCATGACCAAATTAATCAAATTTCAAAGGTTGGTCATGTCAGAAACCGTAAGAATCGACGTGCGTATATGACTCGCTGCATAAATATGGAGGAAGCTAGAGAGGTATGTCAGGATAGAGTAGTGTGGCGGTCCATTTTCTCTGTCTGTCCCTGCGGAGAAACGGCGTGATGGTTTGTTGTTGTTGTTGTTGTACTCGTATATGTAATACAATAGTTACTTTTTGACTCTCAAAGAGCCATGGTCAAAAACTAACCATGTTAGGAATAAGCCTAAGAAACAGACTCAGAAACGATACGGTGAGAGAAAAGACAAAGGTCATTGAAATCATCCACCGGGTAGCAAATCTAAAATGGCAATGGGCAGGCCACGTAGCCAGAAGCTTAGACAAAAAATGGACAGAAGACTGCTGACTTGGAGACCGTGGACGGTAAAGAGAAATGCAGGGCGATCGTAACAACAGTGGAAGGATGATCTGAACAGACATATTGGAATAACCTGGATGCAGTCTGTACAAGGCAGAGTGACATGGAAGCGAATGAAGGAGGCCTTTGTCCAGAAGTGGACGGGAATAAGCTGAGGAAGAATAAGAAAAGTTCACTTTTTTTTATTTTATTTTAGTTTCAATCTTAGGGATTCGTTTGCAGCAAAGTTTATAAACATCTTTGCTGGTTCATGTGATTTCATTTTCAATGTGGTAGTTTTGTATTACTTCCCACATATATATACATCAGATTACTTGAATCCAATTACTGCGTAAAGCTTTTTAGTTATTAGTTCTTAAGACATTTTTTTTTTTTTTTAAAGGAACATAGAAGTTCCCGCCACATACCCGAGGCTGTTATAGGGCGTAGCGGCGCCCTTTCATCAGCCTCGCTCGTACACTCCCTGGGCCTGTCCCCGGTCCATCCGGGACTTACATTTAAATACGGCAACAACAAGGGGGTGCCAGACCACATTTAATCTACTCAATTTCACTTCTATGCTCCGCTGTACTTTATTGAATAAATAAATAAGCATAATATATAATACATGAACATTTCATAAAAGATAAAATATACACCGCAGGAATATACAGCGGGAAGAACAGGAGAGGCAGAAGAGACAAATGCGGGATGGGGAAAAAAAATAATAATAATAACGTAGAGTACAGTTTTTGGCATGTAGGACAAAGGACGAGGTTTAGGAAGCATTTCATAATATTAAATAAATAAATAAAACCACTGCACAAATTATTATTATGGCCAACAGGGAGAGGAACGAGACCCGTCACAGAGGGGCAACCTCCCTCTCCCAGCTGGAAAACAGCGCACCCTCAGAGGGCAAGAAACAGCACAAATTCCGGTGAATTCAGTTCTTAAGACATGTCATATCTAGCTAATCTATCGCAATTTTATTGTCACGTGAATTCTACAGCAGACAAAAGATAGCGTGACAATCACACTGCTATCGCCGGGAATCGAATCCGGGACCTTCGGTGTGGCAATCATAGATACTCTACCACGAGGTCATCGTATATATTATAAATATTAATGAAATTGTTTTTTTTTTATTTACCTCAACTCAAGCGAAGAAGGGTCGGCAAATGGAGATTGCGATGGTGGGATGATGTCACGGCAGATTGTCGAACCTTGTACAGCGAAACTGGAAGGACAGGATGGAGACGTTTCTTGGAGGAAGCGAACACCCGCCGAGGTTTATCACATTAAAGATCATGATGATGACGAAAACTTTGACTCTAAAAACCATATAACAGAATTAAATATTGACCTATATGACGAGGTGTAAGCACAAATCAACAAAGCGACAGCCGTGGCTGGCTGCTTGTGCGAGACCATATGGAGGAACAAACACATGTTAACCAAAAGTAGAGTCAAGATATACAAGGCATGCGTCCGCCCCATCATGACGTATGGAATAGAGGTCAGAACCGATACCAATAGAACTAAGAACCTTCTTAGAGTAGCAGAAATGCGAACCCTACGCGCAATCGCAGGCAAAACCCTCAGATATCGGATCGGAAATGAAAAGATAAGGTCTGTCTGTGGTGTTGAAGACATAGTGAGGTGGGGAAGAAGCAGAAGGTGCTTTTGGAGAGACCACGCGGACCGCATGGAGAATACAAGAATTGCAAAAATTGTGAAAGATGAAAACCCACCCACTGATTACCAGAAAGGCTGCCGAAGAGATTGAGAGATGGTTGGACATCATCATCTCGGGACAGCCCACCGCCACAAACAGATCAAACGACCTAAACTAAGAGGAAGAAGATGAAGAAGAAGAATTTAACATTAATTCTATAGCAATAAAAACAGAATTAAAAGGAATATGTAAAAAATAAAGATCGTGGGCACATCAAAGCATGGATTTGTAATAAAAGGTATAAATTTAGAAACAGTTGAGTACATCTATATAAAATATACCTAGGCCATAAAACAAAGCTCGTAAAAAGAACCAAAACGCTGAATTACCTATAGGATTAGAACTGGACTGGGCTGCCTTTGGGAAGATGAAATGTATAATTCATTAAAATTTTCTTAGATTTATGTTACTCTATACTATGTGTAATTGTTCCTTCAAATTACTGTTTTATTATTATATTTTCCACTTTTAATATTTTCTCTTATAAATAGTAACTAAACGTTCTTTTAATTAAAATATTTAGGTACCTAACTCAATTTCAGCATGAACTTCAAAATTATATCAAAGAAATTATTCAAATTGACATAGGAACAAATACACAAAGATTCGAAATATAATGAAAAAATTGGACATTTGATATATTTTTGTAACACCTGATGATGTCAACATAGGTTGATGAAACAGCTGTCGCGTAAAATAAAATACAATTGTGATACAGAAACAAAGTTATTTAATGTAACAGTTTAAAATGTTAAGGTATCATAGTGTTTCAGCCAAAACAATAGAAATTAATTATGTAAATCTCTATATATATAAATAATCAAAATAAATAACTGCAAGAGTGATCCGGATAAATATTAAATTGAGATTACTAGGTGGCATTAAAAATATTTCGTGACTTGAAATCAATTGAAATCTGTTTTTAATTCGTTTAATGGATAGTAACCTATTTTAAAACCTTAAATCGTGACGTTACTTAGTAACAGATATCTTTATAAAGTATAACGATGGATCGATATTATCGAGAGTGTTCGTAAATCGAATTCTGAATATTGATGAGATGATGTTGGCTTCTCTATTCAGTAAGTGAAGAAAAAATGACAAAAAATGGTGTGAATCGAGCGAAAAATCGAGAAGATTTCCGAAAAATATAAAACGACTTTTCCAAATGAAATTTATAGACATTTTTAACAGTAATAGTAGCGATTCACTTCAAGAATTTGTAATGCTACATCACGCCGTTTCTCCGGAGGAGTAGGCAGTGAGAATGGACCGCCACGCTGCTGTGTCCTGAGATACTTCTAAAAACAAACATCGTAATACGCGCTCGTCAATTTTTCCGACTTCGAATGTACTTCGAATGTATTTGGTATTCCACGGCCTCTACCATATTTCTACTAACACTGCTTGTATACAACTTTTAAGCATTCTTCTCTTGTCCATTTGTTCCATATGTCCAAACCACCTTTAGGGATCATTTTTGAATTTTACTTATGATAGATAGAACAGGTCAGGACCTTCAAGTAGCTAGACATAGACCTGGTGGGAGGAGCTGATCTGCGGGAAGAAATACAATCCCAAGTAAAGAAGGCAAATCTTCAAATTAGTACTTAACTATTATTATTAGTACTTAGTTAGTAAAAAAAAGTACTTATAACAAATAGTCCGGGTTAATTTTTAAATTTGAATTATTGTATCGAATTTAAATACGTTTTTATACAAGTATTTCTTTGTTTAGTTTTTATCATATTTTTACATCTGAAAATGGAGATATTTTCCGAAACATGTTGTGTTTTTTTATATATTTTAAATATTTTGTGGATTAAACAAAGTTATTTTCAATTTCCTAAGTATATTACTATGGAATTCCACAGTGTTAATGCCTTAGCGTTCAATAAGTTTATAATATAGTATATAATTTCAACCACAGCGGAGTTTTAGTACCGACCTTAATGTATGTGAAGCATGGAACTGGCAGTAAAATAATGAGAGGAGAATAAATGCAGTGGAGATGAGATCCCTTAGACGATAATGTGTGTTAAAACAATATTCGACAGAATTCTAAATGCTAATATAAGGAAGGAATGTAGAGTGGAAGAAAGTGTTATGAACTAAATTATTAATAGATCATTGCGTTGGTTTGGATATGTGAGACGCATGGCTGAAGGAAGAAAGATTAATTAAGTATAACATAACTGTGTGAATGGAGTAAGGAGTCGTGGGAGACCGAGGAAAACTTGGCAGGATTAAATTAATAAAATTTTATAGGTCGGCTATGTTAGAAGTCGGAAGAATCATCGTGCGTGTATGACTTGATGTATGATTGTGGAGGAATCTAGAGAAGTGAGTCAGGATCGAGGAGTGTGGACTTCTCCACATCCATTTCAATATCTCTGCCTACCCATTCCGAGAAACGACGTGATGGTGTTTTGTTGTTGTTGTTGTACTTTCTAGAAGCTACTTTTAAATTAAGAATAGGATAGATCCTAGATTCTCAACGTGGGCGATAACGCCCCCTTGTGGGCGTTTGAGACTTTAGGGGGAAGTAGAAGAAGAAATTTAGGGGGCGTTGAGATGGCATAGTGGGGGATTGGGCAGTTAAAAGTAATATTACAGGCTTGTCACTAAATAACCTAGTTATGTTGGTAACCAAAAACGCGAATCACTCAATTAAACATGTTTTGATACATGAATAGGTGAAATGTGTCAAGCGAAAATATGTTTTTTAATATTTGTTTTAACTCTTGTGAGAGAAGGGGGACTTGAAGAGTAAAGGGGGCGGTGGTCCAGAAAAGGTTGGGAACCTATGGGATATATGAAGTGTACTCATGCACTCTGTACAAGTAAAATCTTCTATATATTCATGTATGCACATCGCTTTTTGCACTCTCGTCGTATGATTCAGCTTGTAATGTTTTAAAATCAGGGAATTTCCAATTCTTAAAGTGAGTCTCTGTGATTATTTGTTACTTCGACAAACATTACATGAAGAAAAAACAATTCACAATTCAATTAAAATAGGTATAATAAGACAAGGTATACTCATACAATAGCAAGAGACAGAGAAAAAACAAACACACACCAAGTATGATACAAAAAGAGATGTATCGTTCTCCTGATGATGAAGGTGTAAGCTTTCAAAACATATCAATAAAAATAAACTTGAGTGAAAAAAACAATGTTTTAATTCTTAAAAAATCATCAAGCTGTTTAAGAAAGAGAAAAGAAAAAAATCTTTATAAAATATTTTGTTATTGACTAAGTAAATCAAAATCTTCATCTCTGATACTTGCTTTAAATGATGGCAGTGTATCAGAAAATATATCAATTTGCTTAAATTCTATGGAATTGTATAGTCTGCACATTCAAGTTATGAGATTATAATCAACTAATTGAATAGAGTTGATTGTAACACTAACTGATGCTAACATTGGTTAGCGAAACAGTTGTCCCAATGACAGACAGGGAATTAAATCAATAGTGATATTATATGAGAGAACAGACGAAACAGCTATACGCAGAGGAGTTTGACAAGGCTGCATTTTGTCACCTCTATTGTTTAACTTGTATTCCAATCAAGTATTCCTATGTATTGAAATCTCCAGTCTGGGAGTGAATGTTAATGGGGTTATTGTTAATAACATCAGGTATGCTGATGACACAGTTATTTTAGCTGACAGTATACCCGATCTTCTTGAACTCCTAAATAAAATTGATAAAGCAGGAGAGGATCTGGGCTTGAAAATCAACGTTAAGAAGACCAAATGGATGACATTTGGGCGACTTAGCTATTCTTCATCCACTCTGCAACTGAATGGTGTGAATGTTGAAATAGTCGACCATTTTTAATACCTTGGTAGCATTATCTCTAAAGTGCTTGACCCGGACATTGAAATAAAGTGAAGAGTTGAAGTTGCACGAGTTGCATTTAATAAAATGAGACCATTATTTTGTGACGATAATCTTAACTTGAAACTCCGACAAAGAATGATTAAATGTTATAAAGGGCTTCGAAACCTGGACTCTGAAAGTGAAAGTAATAAACTGGTTAAAAGCGTTCGAGATGTGGATATACGGTAGAGTGTTCCATATACCATGGACCGATAGGGTCAGTATTGCAGACGTACTACAGAGAGCCAGAGCCAATAGCGAGCTGTTGCCGAGTGTGAAAATTAGAAAGGTCTCATATTTGGGTCATGTGCTAAGGGAAGAAAAATACCACCTCCTTCGACTGATCTTAATGGGTAAAGTGGAGGGACGCCTGGAAGTTGATAGAAGGCAGCTGTCCTGGCTGCGGAACATCAAAGAGTGGACAGAAATAACAAGAGTTCAGAACCTGTTCCAAGTGTCGCAGGATAGAGATGTCTTTGCTGCTGTGATCGCCAAAGTTGGTGGGACCTGACACGGCACGGAAAGAAGAAGAAGAAGTGATCTTATTTTATATAAGAGTGTTTCAATAAAACAGTTTATAATTTGATGAGTTTAGTTTTCTATATGTTACTCATGCTTCCGGAAACATGAGTTACACCTTAAAAACCGGAAAATACCGATCAACCTGAAACGAAAAGCCTATGAAGCCTGCGTTCTGCCAGCTGTTACTTATGGTCTTGAAACTGTTACATTTTCCAAACAAAGTGCCGAGAAACTACGAGTGACCCAAAGAGCCATGGAAAGAGCCATGTTAGGAATAAGCCTAAGAGAATCAGAGTCAGAAACGAAACGGTGAGAGAAAAAACAAAGGTCACTGACATCATCCACCGGAAAGCAACTCTTAAGTGGCAATGGGTAGGTCACATTGCCAGAAGCTCAAAAGAAAACGGACAAGAAAACTGCTAACTTGGAGACCGAGGACGGCAAAGAGAAGTGCAGGGCAACCGCAACTACGGTGGAAGGATGATCTGAACAGACACGTCGAAATAGCCTGGATTTAGTCTGCACAGGACAGAGTGACATGGATGCGAATGGAGGAAGCCTTTGTCCAGGAGTGGACGGGAATAGGCTGAGGAAGAAGAAGAAGTTATCTAGAAGAAAAATATATAATTTTTTAGTATTTTTTATTTTATTTTATTATTATTTTTATGTATACAACAGGTTGTTTGCACCCAATAACTGTATACAGTTTTTTTTTCATTTTTTAGCTATTATATTGATTCTCGTGACATGTGATAGGTAGCCAATCTAACGCCATATTATTGTCACGTGAATTCTACACCAGACCAAAGACAGTGTGACAATCACACTGCCATCGCCGGGAATCGAACCCGGGACCTTCGGTATGGAAGCCACGAAGGTCGTCAAATTAAAGATAATAATTTGATAATAAGCTTTGTTTTTAGCCTACAATCAGCAATGTAGGACGAAAAACGGAAATTATGGTCTCTAAATAGAAATTTAAGAATTTTTATCAATTGGATTGCGATCATCCAGGAGATAAGAGATATATCCGTGTTTATCGAAATTTGCAACAAGGTTGTGGAATTGCAATAATTGCTCTCCATCCAGAATAAGACAATTTGTTGCCACTTTATATCTCTTACGAAATTTCGTTTTTATTTTTATTTTCATAAGTTGGTGTCACAATTCTAACTGGCTTCAAATAATATATTTTCGATGTGAAAGTCAGAGCTCTTACCACTCTGCCACGAAGGCCGACTAATAGCATGCATGTTTCGGTTATAAATAAACCTTTTGCAAAGTACACAATAAAAATAATTAAAAAATTATTCAAATATGAATCCACAATACAAAGTGAAAGTGAATATAGAAGATACTTAGGAAATTGAAAAACTTTGTTTAATCCACTATTTATTAAAAAATATTAAAAAAACACGACATGGTATTTTTATATTTCTTATATTTTTACACCTGAAGATGGAGGTATTCTACGAAACATGTCGTGTTTTTTAAATATTTTTTAATAAATAGTGGATTAAACAAAAAATAATAATTTCTTAAGTATATTACTATGGAATTCCACAGTGTTAATGCCTTAGCGTTCAACAAGTTGAATATAGAAGAAATTAATTTATTTTGTACAATTAACATCAATAAAAACAGTTAATGTTTTTATAGCGGTATTCACACAACTATTTTGATAATTTTCTTTTTTATATAGTCAGGGATTAACACATATTGAACCCTCCAAATTTTCGTGTTTCGGGTCGTATAATCTAATGACCAATTACTACATTTGCTCAAGTTTCCCTATGTTCCGGCACTCCCTAGCTTTTATCTCTTTTCATTCCGTACCAATTGGTAACATTTACATGCTCATTTCATTTTAAGTGCCTACTTAACCTTATTTGCCTAAATGTTATTGAGCGCACGGCGTGACGTCAGACAAAAATGGCAACCATGTGATAGATTACTAGATAGAAAGGTAAGATGGGATGAGAGCAAAATCGTGTTCAATTTAGCAGCGTTACTATAGTACAAACACCTATTTTACATACTTATAGTTTTGAAGAGAAAAGTTTATGATTCATACATACTGCCGGTGATGACGTATGGGATGGAAACTGTGACCCTCACCAAGAGAAATGTAGAAAAATTGAGAGTCACGCAGCGTTCCATGGAAAGACATATGCCTGGCGTCAGTCTCCGAGATAGAATCAGAAATGAGGAGATTAGACGCCGAACAAAAATAACGGACATCGTGGAACGACTAGTGAGACTGAAGTGGCAATGGACGGGTCATGTAGCGAGACAGAGTGAGGATAGATGGACCCAGAAAATAATAAGGTGGAGACCATGGGAAAATAGGAGAAACGTCGGCAGGCCGCAAAAAAGGTGGGCCGACGACATTGCTGCCGTGGGAGGGAAAATGTGGCTACGGCTGGCAGGAGATAGAGACGAGTGGAAGGGAAGGGAGGAGGTCTATGTCCAGCAGTGGACCAATAAGGGCTGACGAAGAAGAAGAAGAAGATAGTTTCTTGAACAATGATATAAAATTCCACATGAAATGATTAATATGAAAACGTCTATTTTCTAGTAGTTTTATTATATTTTATGTGACTGACATGTTTCGCCAAATAGAAATATTATATATCGACTGAATCAAAGATGGCAGTTGACAAAGGAGTTCTAGTGCCTATACTTTGAATCTTGAGTTGGCAGAAGAATGATGAAAGAAAGATAAATACCGTAGAAAAGAGGTCACTATGAAGGGTGTGCGGAAAAACAATTTATGATAGAATATCTAATGATAAATATACGAAAGGAATGTAAGGCGGATGAATAAAATTTTGATATTTTAAATAAGGATTTGGTTAAGAGCTTTATTTTTTATTGGATTCAAATTTTCATTTTGAGTCACTTATTTAAAAAAATACTTTAATGCTACAGAAAATACCACAAGTTTAGATTAAAGCCGCACGAAAGCTCAAGACTGGGATTAGCTTTATAAATACAAAAACATTTTATTTAAATCCAAGTTTTATATTCCTACAAGAGACGTCTCAAATTCTGTTCCATTTTCTTTCTCCAGATTTTTTCTTCCCTCTTACGACTACCCCAAGACATCTCAGGTATGCGCAGCTTCTTTTCTCAAAGGGTTATTGACCGGTTTTTTATGGTAGAAACAAGATTTTTCGTGAATTTAATACATTTGTGTGTTTTTTAAATTGGATCTAAAGGTCTAAATAAGCATGGAGACGTTTAATATGCAAAGGGTTGTTTTCAAAGGCGTTTCGCGAGAATTTTAAAATAGCTGAACGCTGAAATATTTAAAACTAACGGTAAAGCAAGATGAAGGGGATGATTTTTCAATGAAAGGTTTATCGCTCCTGCCATGAATATTTTCATAATTTATTTGGATTTCGTACTTCGCGATATAAAAGTAAACTTTTATAACATTATTGGATGAAAAATAATAATACATGAATTATTTTTAGTATTGTATGTCTCTGAGATCAAACTATACATTAAAATCTTAAGACCACTTAAAATTTAAATGAATAAGATGTCCCTAGAAGTTATTATTATATATAAAATCGACGCGCGTGCATGACACGATGTATGAATGTTGAAGAAGCGAGAGAAATATGTAAGAAGGAAAAGTGTAGCAGTCCATTTTTTCTGCCTATCCCTTCGGGGAGACAGCGTGATGGTTAGTTAGTTAGTTAGTAAAATCAACTTCAAAGTCATTACCGAAAATAGAAATATATCGATTTAAGCAAAGATGGTAGTGCACAATGGAGTTATAGTGCCGACCCTTATGTATGGAAGTGAAGCTCGGATTTAGCAGAAGAAGGATGAAAGTAGGATAGAATGTGTGGAAAAACAATGTATGCTGGAATATCTAATGATGAAGAACATAAGAAAGGAATGTAAGGCGGATGAATGCGTGATTAATAAAATTAATAAAAGGTCACGAAGATTGTTTGGACATATGGAACAAATGGATGAGGGGAGAATGGTTAAAAATATATATTCAAGTAGTGTGAATGTAAAAAAAAAGTCAAGGGGGCCAAGAAAGGCGGCCATAATCGAAGTAGAAACAATCGTCGAGTGTGCATGTCACGATGTGTGAATGTAGAAGAGTGCGAGCGATATGTTAGAATAGAACAATGTGGCGTTCCATCTTCTCTGTCTATCCCTCCGGAGAAACGGCGTGATGGTTAGTTAGTTTTTTTAAATTATAACTCAAAAACTAAAATAAAATTTGCAGTTTTAAAAACAATAACATATCGTCACCTGAGAGTAAGGAGGTTCCAACTGTCAAAAGTAAAAAGCTGAGAAATATGAAGTCAAAGTTTTATTGGTTTCGGGTATCTTGGAATAAAAGGGTTCCATCTGAAGCAGATGAAATTCTTTTACCGAGAAGCGTGTAATCTGGCTGCAGTTGGAATAATATAGTTCTAAGTGTAAATGAATCCTTCTTCAGTGAATCGTGTGTTTTGAATGATCAGATGGAACATGATTCTTTTTGTAACATCAAAATGACGACACGATTACATGTTTTTTTTAAATTATACGTATAGATAAGGTTAGTAACCCTTTTCACGTAAAAAAGCCAAATGTGAAATTTTGGTAGTTGGAACCCTCTTACTCTCAGGTGACGATATTTAATTTGGTGGGAGAATATAGAAATAATGTATGGCTAGGTAAGGCGAAGAAGACTATTTTGAGCATAAGGCCGATGGTCAAGAAGCTTAAAATAGCATCAAGGAGGCTAAAACTCTTCCAAAATTATACGAGCGTGTGAAGTAAGCAAGTGACCTGTTTTGCCTTGTTAACCGTCGCGTTGCCATGTGGTCAATTGAGTTTCCACTGCCAATTTAAAGTTGATTTTCTTAAAACCTATGGACCCTAATATTATAAAAAAAATTGTAATCCTCCATTAAAGTGTTCTCAATATTTCGTAATAAAAAAAAAAGCAAAAAATTACTTCCTTCATCCCAAAAAAAATATTTTCTAAGACTGCCCTCACCTTCATTCGTGTGAAGGTAGAATTTGTTTTGCTAATATTTACAACTTTATCAAAAGTGACAAATACTTACTCGCTGTTTTGAACGTATTATAAATTATGTCTTTGGCCTTTTCAATATGTACGTAATAATACCGACTGTAGACGGAAACGCAGGACGCAACTTAATAATATCAGAACTGTGAAAATATAACACTTTACCAAAAGGGACAAATATTAATACGTACTCGTTGTCTTGAACGTACTATACATTTTGCCTAGGTGCCTTTATCATACGTAAAATCTCGTAGAGTCTCGCCCCGCCGGCCGCCGCGCGGCGCTTGTTTATACTTGATGTCACAGTTGCTCGTATGCTGTGACGCATTCCATATCAGAAATCGCATGGTTCCAGAAAAAAATTATAATGATATGTTTTTCAAATAATCCATGTATGTTATAGATATCGATCTATTCCTAATGAAATTCCCTACAAGATGACATAAATTAAATTTTGATTCATCGAGTCATATGCTTGATATTTAGATAAAGTTAGCGGTAAACTGAATTGACCACATGGGAGCGAGCGTTTTGTTTTGAACACGGTACGTTAAGGGTTAACCCTTAAAGCGCCGGATGGTATTAGTACGACTGATCTTAGAAGCCTGCCTTTTTTATAATAAAACCTCCTAGAATTATGTTTTTTGACTAAATATTCAAAGGTTATTGTGAAATATCTCGTAAAAAAACAACAATCTTGTAATAAAACGAAGACAAAAAGATATACCCTTTTTTAAAAAAAAAAAATCTTTACACAATTCGCAATAATCAGTTATAATACATGGCAGTAACTTATATACTATAAAATACGACGTTATACGAAATACACCGCTGCCTCTAAAACCAATAATCTGTACTAGAAACACATGTCAAATGCCATGTAAAGCTCTGTAAAATCGATGATGTCAATATATTATACTTTAATATTGTAGTATTTACTTATCATCCTAATAGATGTCTCTCCATGTTCTAGATTTAATATCATTCGAATTCGTTCTAGAAACGATTTAGATACAGTCATAAAATTGTGCGAGTGAAATCGCTATTTTTATATGTTCGGCCCCAGGGGTACGGCAACAGAGAGCGAGTATACTCGCTTAATGCACCTAACCGGTTAATATATAAATCTTATATCACAATGAAATTGGCAAGGCGAAACATATTAACGAATCTAGAAATAAAAAAAAATCTAATATTAAAAACAGTAGTAATTTATTGAAAACTTCACAAAGATCCATTAACCTTTCCTTAGAGTTCACTGTATTTGCAAAGAATTTACATAACAGTAGATTTAGCCTCCATTACTATTTTGTTTAAGGAACTGCTTTAAGTTTATCAGAGTGCCTTTGAAACACGTTTTAAAACCATTTGCTACAAAGTTTTACCCCATTACGAGAAACTTGCTTACAAAAACTGGTTGGATTTGTCTAATAAATGTCGGCAAGACATTTACAGGAAATAAACGTACTTAAACGGAAGACAAATTGTTATTTTTATTATTTATTTATTAAATTTTTAATTTTCGATCACTGTTATTATGTAATACGTATCACAATTTATTTTCACGATAAACATGTCACGTGTCACCTGATGATGCCAACATTGATTGGCGAAACAACTTTCGCGATAATCTCATAATAATGAATTGTAATAAATATGTTTTCTAACAGTGTTATGAAATCAACGATTTGTTAACGTTGAACCATCATAACGTTTAGCCAAAACAATGGAATATAAATTATTTATTTAAATATAAGAATGCAATAACAATAACATCAAAGCATTACGCCGTTTCCCCGAAGGGGTCGTCAGAGAGAAAGGACCGCCACACTACTCGATCCTGACACACGTCTCTGGAGTCCTTCACATACACGCAAGTCGATTCTTCCAACTTCTAACCGACTTTTCAAATTTCTTTTATTTGGTTATGCCAAGTTTTTCTCGGTCTTCCGCAACTCCGTACTCCATTCACACCAGATTAAAAAGTTTTTTTTTTCTAAAAATAATTACAGGGAGAGAGGCAGAGAAATAGAGATAAAGAAAGAGAGATAGAGAAAGAGAGATAGAGAAAGAGAGATAGATAAAGAGAGATAGAGAAAGAGAGAGATATAGAGAGAGATAGAGAGAGAGAGAAAGAGAGAGAGTTTCATTTATTTGGTCATGCCAAGTTTTCCTCGGTCTTCCGCAACTCCGTACTCCATTCACACCATATAAAAAAGATTTTTTTTTTCTAAAAACAATTACAGGGAGAGATATAGAGAAAGAGAGAGAGAGAAAGAGAGATAGAGAAAGAGAGATAGAGAAAGAGAGATAGAGAAAGAGAGAAAGAGAAAGAGAGATAGAGAAAGAGAGATAGAGAAAGAGAGATAGAGAAAGAGAGATAGAGAAAGAGAGATAGAGAGATAGAGAAAGAGAGATCGAGAGAAAGAGAGATAGAGAAAGAGAGAAAGAGAAAGAGAAAGAGAAAGAGAAAGAGAAAGAGAGATAGAGAAAGAGAGATAGAGAGAGAGAGAGAGAGAGAGAGAGAGAGAGAGAATTTTACTATAGAGTTTTAGAGTTTTACACAAGCGCATCTTTAACTCAAGTGACAGGGAGTGATTTCGATAAAATAATATATATTCAGAACCGTATGTTTGAGAATGTTTGAAAAATATATGTATTTAGAATAGAATGTCACATGCACGCACCTAGTACAAACTACACATGCCATGAAAATATTTTACCCATTTCCATAATTATTTATGTTTTACCATATTGCAGAATGAAAGCCATGCGAAATGATGAATAGTTTATTCACTTTTATTCTTGCACCGCGGTGCAGTGTAGCCACAATGTTTATAGTTTAACCATGAGTGAACATGCCTGCGTGTCTACAATAATTATTCAGGTTTTTCTCTTTCATTTTGCTATCTTATGTTAAAATCGTGAGATTACTTTTGTGCTTTAAGGCCGTGCCACACTGTTTGAAACAAACTCTCCACAAGGGTGACCTTGGTGGAGAGCTGTGGAGCCCACGGTGGAATGCGTCCGTCCACAAAGTTTGTTGAAGGTCAAACGAATTTTGGTTTCAAACAAGTGTCTACACAGTTTTAAGCCGCCGGTGGAGACCGATGTGGAGAGCTTGTTTAAAACAGTGTGGCCCGCATTTTAATAGTAACTTGGATCTTCCAACGTTTTATTATAATTATTTATTATTATTATTTTTTTAATCTGAGCGGGTTTCGGAAAAATGGGTTGCATTTAACTAACTAACTAACTAACCATCACGCCGTCTCTCCGAAGGGGTAGGCAGAAAGAATGGACTGCCACACTTTTCTTTCCTGACATATTTCTCTCGCTTCCTCAACATTTATACATCGTGTCATGCACGCTCGTCGATTTCTCTGACTCCTCACATGGCCGACATTCAATATTTGATTTATTTGATCGTGCCACGTTTTCCTCGATCTTCCTCTATTTATGGTTCCATTTACATCATTGACATATAATTTTTTTACCATTCTTTCTTCATTCATTCTTTCCATATGTCCAAACCATTTTAATGATCCTTTTGTTATTTTGTTCATGACACCATCATTCCCACCGTATTCACTTCTTATATTTTCATTCGACACTCTATCATACACAGAGTATCCACACATTCGTCAAAGAGATCTCATTTCTACTGCATTTATTCTACTTTCATCCTTCTTTTGCCAGTTCCATGCTTCGCTTTCATACATAAGGGTCGGTAGAAGAACATCATTGTGTACTGCCATTCTAGCTTTTTGGATAGGTTTTTGTTTGCGATGACAACTTTAAGTGCACCATTCACTTTGTTGCCTGCCCCAACCCTTCTTTCAAAATTCAGCTCCAAATTTTCACCATTCACGCTAATGTTATAATGTTTTATAATTATTTATTATTATTATAATTTTTAATCTGAGCGGGTTTCGGAAAAATGGGTTGCATTTAAAAAACGGAAAATACCAATCCACCTGAAAAGATAAGTTTATAAAGCGTGTATGGTGCCAGTAGCTACTTATGACCTCGAAACTGTAAAATTGTCCAAACGAAGTGCCGGGAAACTACAGGTGACCTAAAAAAACCATATTAGGAATAAGCCTAAGAGACAGATTCAGAAAAGATACGGTGAGAGAAAAAAACAAAGGTCACTGACTTCATCCACCGGGAAGTGACTCTAAAGTGGCAATGGGCAGGTCACGTTGCCAGAAGCTTAGACGAAAAATAGACAAAAAGACTGCTAACTTGGAGACCGTGGATAGCAAAAAAAGTGCAAGGCGACCGCAACTACGGTGGAAGGATGACCTGAACAGACATGTCGGAATAACTTGAAAGCAGTCTGCACAAGACAGAATGACGTGGAAGCAAATAGAGAAGGCTTTTGTCCAGGAGTGGACGAGAATAGGCTGAAGAAGAAGAGGAAGAAGATGATGATTTATATTTTAAGAGCGCTGTTTGTAAAATCAATTACTCCAAGGGCGCACGAGGAAAGACTGACCCAGCAGTGCAGTATTCAGTAGTTTCTTCAATTTAACCCTCTCTAATTTTGAATATCACGTGTTATATATTAAATTTGAGTTTTTTTATTTTGTTTACAATATACTCGTATAGTTCTCTCCATGATAAAGGTGTAAAACCGTATAAATAAATTCGTCAATAAAGCAACAACAACAAACCATCACGCCGTTTCCCCAGAAAGAATAGACCGCAACACCACTCGACCCGCTACACACCTCTTTAGCTTCGTGTATGACTCGCTGTGTGAATGTGGAGGAATCTGGATAGGTGGGTCAAGATAGAGTAGTGTAGCGGTCCATTTTCTCTATCTACCCTTTCGGGGAAAAGGTATGATGGTTTGTTGTTGTTGTTCTTGTTATAATTAACAAATTCAGCTATCAAATTAAGTGAATTTTTTAAGAATATTGAGTACATTTTTTTTCTAAATTATGTGTATTCAATTTGTGTGTAGTCAATAGGGAATCGATTGTATGTTTTCCAAAAAGAAATGTTATATATTTCAAGTTGAGAAAAGAAATACAATTGTTTGTGTTAGAAAATTTCTATTCGTTTTGAAACCACACAGTAAAATGTAATTGTATCCATAGTAATTATAAATCGCATGGCATATCAGTGGCGGGGTGGGAAATTTTCTTAACGCCTCTTAGGTAACATTACTATTTTTTATTTTTTTATTATTTAAAAAAAAAGGGTTATATGGATACATTTTTAGATCTTACTTGTAACTCTATAATGTTTCAGGTACCTATATTTTAAATTGAATTGTAGTGAAACTTCTTGTGTCTTTTGGTATTTCATTGAAAAGTTTTAGTCCATTGTTCAATATCCTTGATTGTCCTGTCTTAATTCGTGCATTCGGTAAGTGATATCTGTCACAGTTCCTGATCCAGTGTCTGAATATTTGGTTAATTTTTAGCTGCTGTCGGTTGTCTCTTCCATGGTCACTCTGTGTACAATTTTCAAGGTCTCGAATTTGGTCAGGTCTGATATGTTCATTTGTTTTATTTGTCTGTATACTTGTATGGTTGGGGTAAGATAGTTAATGTAATAAGCTGATTTTATTATTTTATTTTGTTGTCTTTAGAGTCAAGAGTTGTTCTTTTGATTGCCTGTCCCCCAGAGTATGCTTCAAATGGTATTTAATCTTCTTGGCCCATATCCTTAAAATTTTGACGATTTGAAGTGTTCATCTAAATATTTTTGACAATATGAGATATTATGAATAAACGAGCAATCGTGTTTCGACCAATTGAAAAGAGGAAGTGTCAACAGAAACTAGAAATACCTTATTTACTTCTTCTCAACGCCGGATCCAGGTGTGAGATTTGATCTCCTACTCCACTGGCTCCTATCCCTGGTCATCCCTCTCGATTCTCCAGGACATTCCAGTTTTCTCCACTCGTTAATCCTCATGTTTTTGCCTCGGCCGTTGTTCATCGGGGAGTCCAAATTCCAAGGTCATTGTGTTGGTGTGCGTTATCATGTGTTATTTTACTAGAAATACCAGATATATATATATATATATATATATATATATATATATATATATATATATATATATATATATATGTTATATATATATATATATATATATATATATATATATATATATATATATATAAAGAATATATATATATATATATATATATATATATATATATATATATATATATATATATATATATATATATATATATATATATATATATATATATATATATATATATATATATATATATATATATATATATATATATATATATATATATATATATTTTTTTTTTTTTAATTGAGGGCAACACACAGAGACAACAAAATAAGGCCAATTACATTCTACCACAAATATTATATAACAACTGATATAAGGTTAAATATATCAGAATAATACAGTAATAATGAGTTAAAAAGAAAACAAGTAGTACTAGTAATAATGAATTGTTAAAGATGAAATGTAATTAAAAATTGTAAAAAGAAAAATACAAGAAAAGAAAAAGTAGAGTATCTAGTTTCATTCGCCCCGAAGGGTTGCGAACTCAAATAGTTGGATATATTCATGGTTCTTATTTACTGTCAATTATAAAAACTAATAAACTTGCATGATACGATATACAAATGTTGAAGTTGCTACAAAAGTACGCCAGGAACCAAAAGTAAAGTGGTTCAACATTTCAGCATACCCCTTCGGAGAAAATGCGCGATGCTTTGGTAGTGTAAAAATACGTTAAGGAGGTATTCTAGTGTAGAAAAATGAAAGAATCGTTTTTTTTTTGGATATTTATAAAGTTTTGACCTTACAATTGTCCTTTTTTATATTGTTGAAATATCAATAAATAATTCAAAATTAATTATTGGTAAAAATATTTATAAGGATTAATTGTATCTCAATAGAGACGAAGATGTACATTGTTTTTTTTGGAAACAGAATATGGTGGTTAACCCAACCAATGACAGGTCATAAGTCCTGTAAACGCCTCGACCATCATATTCATATGTTTCCAAAAAAAACAATTTACATCTTTGTCTCTATTGAGATACAATTAATCCTTAAAAATGATTAACCCGCAATGGGTAAAATCCAGTATTTGTATACATTGAAAAAATATATATATATTTTTATTTTTTTACAGCGCCCGTAAAAACACCTGAAATTCGGGCGTCTGAACTAGAATACCCCCTTAAGCCCAGTATCAAACAATGCGAAATCTATGAAAAAAGACATTTGCTTTCATGGTATATAATCAAATATCACATATGATTGTGAATACGTTAGGTGAAATATGTCACTCCCTTAACATACAATAAAATGTCTAGATGACGTACCCTTTCCTTAATAATATTAAACATTTAGGTCTATTATGCGCCTTGGGGGTCTCCTGTATGACATAATAGAGGGGATGGTAAAGGGTATAAATTATACAGCACGCCCCGACTGGAGTGTCTGAAATAAGTCTGCGAGGACATAAACTGCGTTTCATTTGTCAAACTGAAGACAAACGCAGAAGATCGAACGCAGTAAAATACGAGGTCTTGATTAGGATTGATATAGGATTGAAGCTT
Source organism: Lepidostoma basale (assembly GCA_022606425.2). Lineage (NCBI taxonomy): Eukaryota > Metazoa > Arthropoda > Insecta > Trichoptera > Lepidostomatidae > Lepidostoma > Lepidostoma basale. The sequence continues at coordinate 85,802 of JAHDVF020000356.1, read as the reverse complement.
AGAAGTAGAAGAAGAAACATTTCGTAGCCCTTATTGGAGTATACATTTTTACATATCTAGATAAATAATTGATTAAAATCTGGTTTCAAATTCAATGTCAATAATGACAATAATAAAATCCTTTATATTTAGTTAAATTCCTCTTAATTTCATGGCTTTGACCGGTTTCGGCAGGCACCAGTAGATGGCAGCAAGATTCCTAAACCAACAAAGCTATATAATCAAGTGAGATGAAACTATTATAAATACAATATATAAAACATTTGATTTTTTTTTCATTATTTCCAGTACAATCAACTGGAAATAATGTAAATAAATAAATAAGTAAACAAAAGTGTATCCAAAAAGCTAAAATAGCAGTGCACAATGGTGTTCTAGTAGATGAAAGTGGAATAAATTAGACAAATGTGTTATAAAATCTGTGTGTGATATGATAGAGTGTATGATAGAGTTTCGATTGAAAATATAAGAAGTGAATGTGAAATAATGAAATGATCATTAAGATGGACACATGGAAATAATGAATGATAAAAAAGTACAAGTTAACGGTGTAAATGGAACTAGAAATAGAGGAAGACCGAGGAAAACGTAACACGATCAAATAAATAAAATATTGAATGTCGGCCACGTGTGAGTTGTCGGAGAAATTGACGTGGCTGCATGACACGATATATGAATGTTGAGGATGCAAGAGAAGTATGTCAGGAAAGAAAAGTGTGGCAGTCCATTCTTTGTGCCTTATCCTTCAGGGAGACGGCGTGATGGTTTGTTGGTTAGTTATGTAAATAAATAGCAAGTGTAAACTAACTAACTAACTAATTAACCATCACCCCGTTTCCCTGTAGGGGTAGGCAGAGAGGATGGATCGCCACATTGTTCTATCCTGACATGACTCTTGTGCTTCTTCTACATTCACACATCGTGACATGCACACCACTCGTCAATTGTTCCTACTTCGAAAATGGCCGCCTTTCAGTAATTGATTAATTTGGTCATGCCATGTCTTCCTTGTCCTTCCTCGACTTCTTTTTCCATTCACACTATTTAAATATACATTTTTAACCTTGTATATCATTCTTCCCTCATCCATTCGTTCCATATGTCCAAACTATCTTAGTGACCTCTTCTTCATTTTATTTATCACGCATTCATTCGCCTTACATTCCTTTCTTACTTCATCTTTAGATATTCATACATTGTTTTTCCGCACATCATTTCTTCGGCATTTATCCTACTTTCATCTTTCTTCTGCAAGTGTAACCCTTAAAATTGTTGGTTAAAAGTTACGATCCGTTGCTTCCGCCATTAAATGAGTCTATACAAATATTTTTCAAGATGCGTTTGAGGAATTTGAATAAAGAACTTTACGTCTTTATGATGGTTGTATTAGAGAGTTCCAACCGCGGACCGGATGGTCCAAGGTTTACCTTTTTTAGGGCAGTGGGTAGTTATTTTTTACGTCCGTATCTCCACGAGTGGCCTCTGGAGGCCTTGCAAGTAATATATTACTCGTACAAACATTTTCTCTTCAAATCTCACGGTGTGTTACAGAAAGTGCGGCATTCCTATGGGTAATTTATTCACTTGTTTGTTTTACAACGTGGTTTTTGGTCACCCCGTAAGTTCCTAAACTTTTTTAATCCTTACCTCTCAATTAATTTATCTCAATTATGGTAAAAAAAAACGTTGTTTAAATACCAAACCTGGTCATTAAATATTTAATTTTAATCCCATATTAAATAAATCAAGATATAAATATTTCGGTAATACTTGTTTTTTTTATCACAAAACAAGCGTTTATAATAGCATGTTTAGATTAATAAAATAACATATTTATCCCCATTATTTTACCTGTACATTAAATATAATCAATCTTTTTTTGGATAAACTTAAAATACTGTTTTTTTCCACTTTTGAGTTTATTTTTACGACATGTTTCAAAAGCTCACATCACAGGAGAACGATATAAACTTATATCGTTCTCCCGATAATGAAGGTGTAAGCCTTCAAAACATGTTGAGAAAAGTAAACTCAAAAGTGGAAAAACTGTGTTTTAATTCATTAATAATCAATCTATACAAAGAAAATATCATTATAACATCTGTGAAAACTGACCATATTTGTAAACAATTTTATAATAAGAATTAATTGTATCTCAATAGAGATGAGTATGTAAATTATTTGGAAACAGAATATGGTGGTCGAGGCGTTTACAGGACTTATGACCTACCTTTGGTTGGGTTAAGCGATCGCTTTATGTAATACAACACACCCTTATTAAATGTTTCTCAATATGTTGAGAAACATTTCACATATTTTAGTTCAATCTTCACTAGCGCCATCTATTGAGACTAGAGGTAAGCATTAAGCAGAAAATATGCATTAATAAATATTTTTAATATTTATATAATATCACTGATGGAGAGCTGGTTTGTCCGAATCATGTTTGATATACGAGTATAAGTAAAAAAACGTTTTTAACAATATGAAATACTTAATTGTGACGGCAAAATATTTTAATGCATTATTCTCTATATTTGATGTTCTTTGACATACCTAAACAAATGTTTAGGTATGTATGTCAAAGTTACCTAAAGATACATCTTAACGTTTATCAAGCAATACTTTTAAAGTGAAAATTTTCTATTTCAAATACACATTTGACTTAAATGACGAAACAATTTAATTTTTGGATTAAAGTATTTACTGGGAGGGGGGTATCTAAGACGAATGCGTGGTAAATCTGTATATGATAGAGTGTCAAATGCAAGTTTAAGAAGTGAATGAAAGTGTAATGAACAAAATAATGAAAGGGTCGTAAAGCTGGTTTGGACACATTGAAAGAATGAGCGAAGACAGAATGGTGAAGAAGGTATATGTAAACGACGCGAACGGAGCTAGAAAAAGAAGAAGACCGAGGAAAACGTGACACGATCAAATAAATCAAATATTTAATGTCGGTCACGTGAGGAGTCGGAGAAATCGACATGTGTGCATGACAAGATGTATGAATGTGGAGGAGAAGAGAGAAGTATGTCAGGACAGAACAGTGTGGCGTTCCATTTTTTCTACCTACCCCTCCGAAGAGACGGCGTGATGGTTAGTTAGTTAGTTACTAAATAGAGTGAAAAATTCATTTTTTCAATACACGTATGACTTAAATGACCAAACAATTTAATTTGTGGATTAATGTATTTAATAAAAAAAATATTAAAATCGTTCCATTTAAGTAGAAATAAAAAATCCTTTAAACAAACCGACATGCCTTTGTGTGTCATTTGCTGCGGAAGAGCATTTATTTTAAATTAATACAAATGAAAACGTCAGTTTCTAGAAGTTTTATTATATTTTATGGGAATGACATGTTTCGCCCTTCGAAGGCATTTGAAAATGTTGATATCAAACTTCAATAAAACTTCTAGAAAACTGACGTTTTCATTCGTATTAATTATTTAATATGGAGTTTTACATCATTGTTCAAGAAACAATAAATAAGCATAATTTTTATTTATTCACATTTCGTCCCACAGTTTTGAAAACACATGTTCTGAAGAATATTTAAATCGCCATAATGTACTTTTACCATACCGTAATGATTGTGTTTCCTTTCTGTGTTTACTGGGAAAACCGCTAATTATATATTCTCTATGGAACTAATGTATCTCGTGTGTGCCACGCGGCAGTGTGTTCTGGGATCATCGTTCATTTTCTACCGCGTCAATTATGGTCACACTGTCTCTTTTCTTTTACCGATACAATACAGATGTTCTAAGAGTTAATGTATGACATTTAAAAAATGCAAAATTTTGGAAGATTTAAAAGATTTTTAAGTGATGTCACTTGTCTATTTATATTTCAATAGAGGCCATGGACAAAGAAAAGGAATGTCAAGAGGCCACCTTAAAGATAAACTGACGAATAATAATTAAATAAAACGATGTTTTTTAACTACTTCCACTTTTGTCTTTATTTAGACAGCGACCGGTTTCACCAGGCTCGCTGGCATCCACAGACTGGTTACCAGTCTGTCGATGCCAGCGAACCTGGCGAAACCGGTCGCTGTCTAAATAAAGACAAAAGTGGAAGTAGTTAAAAAACATCCTTTTATTTAATTATTACTTAAAATGAACTTCCATCAAGAGATTTCTGTAAAATCATTTGATTATCATAAACTGACGACATTTCATGAATGACGACCTTCGTGGCAGAGTGGTAAGAGCTCTGACTTTCATATCGAAGGTTCCGGGTTCGATTCCCGGCGATGGCAGTGTGATTGTCACACTGTCTTTGGTCTGGTGTAGAATTCACGTGACAATAAAATGGCGATAGATTGGCTACCTATCACATGTCACGAGAATCAATATAATAGCAAAAAAAATTAATTGTATACAGTAATTGGGTTCAAAAGACCTGTTGTATACATAAAAAATAAAATAAAAAAATAAATAAAAATCGGCTTCTCCCTCAGAGTCCAAGTTTCACAGCTAACCTGGCTGTGAAACTGGGAAACTGGAATATAGTAGAATAGGCCGTATATAAAAATTTAAAATTAATAGCTGGAACGACACAGATGCGGAAGAGACAAGACAGGGAAGAGGCCTATATTCAATAGTTGAGGAAAAATAAGAAGAAGTTAAAGGATTAATTGTATCTCTATGCAAATTGGAAACAGAATATGGTGATCGAGGTGTTTACAGGACTTATGACCTGTCATCGGTTGGGTTAAGCGCACGCTTTATGTAATACAACATTCCCCATTCCACCCTTCTTACGACCACCATGTCTGACAAATTTTTGGAAGTTGTATATATGTTAATCTGTAACACCACACTTCACATGGTAGTTTCAATTTACACACTAGCGCCATCTATGAAGATTGGATTTTAAGCATTAAGCAGAAGATCTTTTTAACGCAATGTGAAAGGCTACCGCCACTATCGTATTGCTAGATAACTCCTGGAGATGTCCAGTTTTTGTTTTTACATACCAGGACCAGTTTTTTTTAACATAGTATTCTTCTTCTTCTGCCTTGTTGTAGACCTATGTGGTCTGTTCTCTAGAGTGTTGCTACTTCTGTGAGGTAGACTCTTATGAGGCTGATTATGCAATGCACTATGAGGAAGTTTGGTGGAGTCCATTATTTGAACATGACCGTACCAGTCCCTTTTTCGCTGTCTGCTCCATTTTATAATATCGTCACATATCTCTCTTATTCTGGTGTTCTTCACGTTAATCATTTATTAATTTCAAATTAAATTATGTCTTTTCAAATGTAAGTTTTTTCTAAAAAAAAAATTTTATACTATCATTATATATTTTTATTATTTAATATTATTAATTAGTACTTACAGTTAAAAAATAAATAAAAATAATGATGGTGTTATGAACTAAATAATGAAAGAATCATTTAGATGGTTTGGACATATGGAAAGAATGGTAAAAAAATTATATGCTAATGATGTAAATGGAACCAGAAATAGAGGAAGACCGAGGAAAACGTGGCACGATCAAATAAATCAAATATTGAATGTCGGCCATGTGAGGAGTCAGAGAAATCGACGCGCGTGCATGACACGATGTATGATATGTCAGGAAAGAAAAGTGTGGCAGTCCATTCATTCTGCCTACCCCTTCGGGAAGACGGCGTGATGGTTAGTTAGTTAGTTTAGTTACTTCAGAACCCCTTCTACCACAAGTTTCTGAACACCTACTTCTTTCTCTTTGCTTCTGGAAGAATCGACGTGCGTGTATAACTCGCTGTATGGAATCCAGGGAGGTTTGTCAGGATAAAGTCAATGGTGTTTCTTTGTTAAGTTTCCGGTGAAACGGCGTGATGTTTTGTTGTTGCAGTTGCTGTTGTTATTTTGAAATTTGGGTTTCGTGGTATAAACCATTCAAATTAATAAAGTTTGCAGTATGAAAGTATTCAGAGAGCCAAAGTACCGCCTCAAAACAAACCCAGAACATTAATTTAACGATTAGAAATTCAATTTTGGAATTACACAACTCACGTGGTTTACACTGAACTTAGATCAGTGAAGTGGGCGATATATTGTATTGTATTTTGTGCAATATTAAAATATTATGTTATGGAACTGGCAAAAGAAGGATGAAAGTAGAATAAATGCAGTAGAAATGAGATCTCTTAGACGAATGTGTCGATACTCTGTGTATGGTAGAGTGTCGAATGAAAATATAAGAAGTGAATGCGGTACGAATGATAGTGTTATGAACAAAATAATGAAAGGATCATTAAGATGGTTTGGACATATGGAAAGAATGATTCAAGAAAGAATGGTAAAAAAAATATATGTTAACGATGTAAATGGAACCAGAAATAGAGGAAGACCGAAGAAAACGTGGCACGATCAAAAAAATCAAATATTGAATGTCGGCCATGTGAGGAGTCAGAGAAATCGACGCGCGTGCATGACACGATGTATGAATGTCAAAGAAACGAGAAAAATGTGTCAGGAAATAAAAGTGTGGCAGTCCATTCATTCTGCCTACATCTTCGGGGAGACGGAGTGATAGTTAGTTTTTATTAAAATAAAAAATTTTAAACGGACATGTTCAAAATTGTATTAATGTAAGATTTAAATATAAGTTTTCTAGAATAAGATCAAAAATGAAAATATTATTATTTGAAAAAACCCTTTAGCGTATTTCGAGCCACATCTTCCAAATCGAAGGTTCCGGGTTCGATTCCTGGCGATTGTTATGGTTCTTACACTATCTTTGATTCTTTGTAGAATTCAAATGGCGACAGATTAGCTCACATAATAATGATAATCTATACAACAGTTATATCCTTTACATAAATTTGACTCGCGCTCTATTAAAGAGTTGTTTAACATAATAATTACATTGCTTTCAAATAAAAACACTGTTTTTTTTTAATTTTCAAGTTTATTTCTCTCAACATATATTTGGAAGGTTTCGTTCGTTCTTCTGATGATGAAGGCGTTCAATCTACGAAACGTGTGAGAAAAATAAACGTATATAATGAAAAACAGTGTTTTAATTTATTTAAAAAATCGTCATTCAATTCGTAAGTAACTAATTAACCATCACGGCATCTTTATGTATGTACATAAATTTCAAATAACGGACAAAATTCAATTCCAAGAAGTGTTTGAAAAAGGATTACACCACGTTGTGAAAATCCCACCGACCACCTGTGCGTGTCAAAAGGTCACTCAATTCGAATTAAGCGGGTGTACTGTAAAAAGGATATGGCGAAAGTACCAGCCTGAGTCCCACACATTCCCGGAGCGTCAATTGGGATAATTGCTATGCAAATCGGCACAGCTCCGCCGGAACGGGCCGGGAATAAATTTGCGAGATTTCATTTCGCCCCCGTCAGGTGGGCCTTCCAGGTCGGTTTAAGCGGTATTACGGCTTAATGAGGTTTATGCAAACGAGGAATTTAGTTTTTTATTAAACACGTATCTCTCGTTGTTGTGTGAACAGTGAAAACCCAACAATAAACACCGAATAAATCAATTGGCTGCACGTTCGGTTACATCGAAATTAAATTTATTTATTTATGAACGCCACAATGGCTTTTACAAAATAAGTACAATAACATATAATTCACATTAGAACAATAGCATATAATTCATATGATTCACATAAGAACATATAAAGCAGAAGGTATTATGACAAGGAGAATATATAAATGAAATCATGACAATGTACAAAAACACAATAATTTGATTATGATGGAACAGGTAGAATGATATACTCGTATAATAATAAAACACATAGTAATACATATAATTAAACTCGTTAAACATACTCGTACATAATGACGAGTACATACGAGTAATAACACATAGACTGAAACTCTGCTGGACAGTCTTCAAAGCGCTACATGGAATGGCACCAAGTTATATATCTGAACTCTGTATAGCGGACAGCCTAAATTCACGGAAATCCACACTTCGCTCGGCGAACTCCTCAGCAATAGGAAGATTAGTTGAGCCGAAGCGTTGCCCCAGTACGAATTTCGGGGATCGAGCGTTCGCGGTAGCCGGTCCATCAGCTTGGAACAATCTCCCTTCACACCTTAGATGCATAAATGATCCGACAGATTTCAGAACTAAATTGAAAACCCATCTTTTTCATATTTCATACCCAAATTAAACATTTATACTTTGTTCTACTATACTTTTAAACCAATCGTTTTTTAAGCGCTCACATTTAGATTTTTAGATTTAAAACACGTCTTAATGCGCCCTTGAGGTGATTACATCACAAAAACGGCGCTTTAAAAGTTAGCATATTATTATTATAGAATTAAACACACAAAACACAGAAAATAACAGGTATACATAATAACACACAAAACACATATTGACAGGTCGCATTATAACAAATACTTAAAACTAATAAATACTATATCAACAATGCAACTACAATAACTTATCACGAGAAAGTTTCTTATATAAGTTTGACTTAAAAGCGAATAAGTTGTAATGGAAGATGTCAATATCTCCGTATTCATTAGCTAATCTGTGTAATCTTGGCATGGGAGAGTTATATAAATAATTTCTTAAACTCCATTATTACTTTATAATAGTAAACATGATTTTTTGGTGATTTTACTTAGATTTAATTAATATTAATTATAAAATTCTGACAGAATCTCAAATGCTGATATCAGAAAGAAATTATGTATAGTATTATGAACAAAATTATGAAAGGATCGCTGCGTTGGTTCGGACATGTGGAACACATGGATGGAGAGAGAATGGTTAAGAAAGTATACGTTAGTGATGTAAATGGAGTACGGAGTCGAGGCAGATCGAGGAAAACATGGCATGACCAAATTATACAAATTTTAAAGGTTGGTCATGTTAGACGTCGGAGGAATCGACGTGCGTGTATGACTCGTTGTATGAATGTGGAGGAATCTAGAGAGGTTTGCCAGGATAGAGTAGTGTGGCGGTCCATTCTCTCTGCCTACCCCTGCGGGGAAACGGTGTGATGGTTTCTTTGTTTGTTTATAAAATTGTGACAAATTTGTTTCTTGCAAGATTGTTGCAAATTTGTTTCTTTGACTTGCAAGGGCATTCTCAAACTGAAACTAATCGGACTTGGATTGTTAGTGACCGGAAGTGTCTGAAAACTAATCGCCAAACAGTATGTCCTTATATTGAATTCAGAAATCTTAAGGGTGGGGGAGAAAGCGTATAATGCAAATTTAATGAGTTGTAAAATAAAACAGTTTTAAGGTTTTTCTTAGAACTAATGATTAGTGAAAAGTAAATTTACAGCTGAATTTCTAGGAATTTTTGAGTTTCAATTAATAATGATAGACAGTAACATTTAAATTGACAGCTGAATTTCTAGGAATTTTTGAGATTCATTACATAATAATAAACAGATACATTTAAATTTACAGCTGAATTACTAGGAATTTTTGAGGTTCTATATATAATGTTAACAGTAGCATTACTAAGTAATTTAGGTTGAGGTATGTACCTAGCAACAAAAACAACTAAAAAATTTGCATTATATACTTTCTCCCCCACCCTTAAGATTTCTAAATTCATTATAATAACGCACTGTTTGGCGATTAGGTTCAGTTTGAGAATGCCCTCGCAAGGTGAAACAAAAATGTCCCAATTTAAATAATTTATACAAATTAAATCCAAGTTAAACCACTAAACAATCGTGTTTACTATTATAAATTAAATTGTTTGTATAATTTATACGAATGAAAACGCCTGTTTTATAGAAGTTTTATTCTATTTTTTGTGAATGACATGTTTCACCTGTCTAGAGAATATCAAATGTAGCACGGCACAGGCTACATCTGTTAATTCTTTAGACAGGGAAAACTGTCATTTACATTAATATAATAAAATTTCTAGAGAACAGACGGTTTCATCCATCAATTTTCATCAAATCAAGTTCATCATGTCAAGTTCAAGCAACAATTAATAAATGTTTTTATAAATAAATGTTTTATATGTAATAAGTAAAAATGTTACCAAAATTTACTCTTCGTTTTTCGCTTAGCCATTTTCTATTATTTTGGGTCGGCTTTCCTAATATGGCTCCGCCAAGTTCCGCAATCCTGGGTCATCTGGCTGTCCAGTCGTAGAACCCTTCCATCTTCCAGTTGCAGGGCCTTGTGGACATTGTTGACAACGGCAAGTCATTTGACCTATAAGAAGAATAAGTTACATGAGGTTTGGGCACACTATTTTACCTGTTCTCAGTAGATGCCTTAAACCTTAATTTTGTAATGTCTATTGATGAAATAAACCAATTTGATTTTATTTGTATAGATTAAAGTGGAACATAAACAGCGTTGTTTTTCAATTCCAAAGTTTTGACAACGGAATTCTGCAGTGTAACGCCTTCACCTTTAATAGTTTAATAAATAGTTATCTTCGACAGCGTCAGCACAGACTGTTTTATCTCCCGGCATGCAGAACCAACCTGCCTCTGTCGATCGATGTCTTTCATATTCGTGAAAGAACGTTCAGAAGACAAATACTCTTGACTTTGGAGAGTATCTTGTATTCCTAATGTCGAACCATCTCTCATGTTCCTGGTATTATATGTTTTTTTAATGTTTTACCTGTTCTCAATAGATGCCTTAAACTATAATATAATTGTTGTTTGTAAGATCTTTTGAGCCAATAAACTGATTAGATTTGATTTGATTTGATATTATTAAATAATTAATATAGTTGCAACAAAAACATATATTATATCAGATTAGACGCTTCAATTAGATGTGTACACCAAGTTCTTTATGCTAGCAGTGCAATTGTTACGCACCACTCTTCAGTGTAACAACTCAATTCAAGGTATTATTAGATATACTCATAAGATAATAAAACATACAAAGCTAAAATGGCAATGCACAATGGTGTTTTAGTGCCTACTTTTGTGTATAGAAGTGAGGCTTTGAAATAGCAAAATAAGTATGAGAGTAGAATAAATGCAGTAGAAAAGAGATCTATTGATGAATGTAAAATTAAATTATGTAGGTATATGATAGATTGTCAAATGCACATATAAAAAAGTTAATGCAGCGCGAATGAAAGTGTTACGAACAAAATAATGTAGAGGTCATTAGGATGGTTTGGACACATGAAAATAATAAATAAAGAGTGATTGTGAAGAAAGTATATTTACACGACGTTAACGGTAGAGAGAGACAAAAGCCCTGGAAAACGTGGCATGATCAAATCAATCAAATACTTAATGACGTTCATGTAAGGATTTTGAGAAATCGACGTGCCTGAGTGACATGTAAAGGAACCGAGAGAAGTATGTCAGGACAGAAGAGTTTGGTGGTCCGTTATTTCTGCCTGCCCTTCGGGAGACGGCGTGATGGTTAGTTAGTTAAAATGAAACATTCAAATTAAGTAAAATAAGGCAATCGCAGAAGATAAGGAAGAAAACATTACGTATTACTAGTCAAAAATACAACATGACTTTATCAAAAGAAAAAAGTTAAGAGTTAAAATGTAACAATAAGTGAATCTATGTATTTATTAATTTTTAAAATAAGAATGTTTAATTACCAGTAAAAGCCGGTGCAAGGGACATATGGCATTCACACGTCCGCCATTAATCACGTTAGTGTCACTGCGTTACGCTCCACGTTTTCTCAGATATAACTGAGCTTCCAGTATTCAGTTACGTTTATTCTGTTCCTAAGTTTTTCTAATATGAATTGTTAGTGTTAAATTGTGTTTTAATAATCGTTCCATGCCTAAAATTCGTACAAAAATGTGTTCTCAAACTGTTGTGCAATAGTTTTTAAGTCACCGCCATCTTGTTTCACAACTTCGTTCCTGTGGTGGCACTTGCTTGACCGACCGCTCGGTCGCCATCTTGCCCGCCATCTTGAAACATACATCGCGAGTGAAGTGACAATCAGTGAAATAACAGTCTACTCTGTGCCTGATCCATTCCACCATCCAAACACTCGCATTACCTCATCACATACGCTATCACTCACATTCCATCTCCATAACAGTATACCAGTGTCTCAAAATGCATAAAAAAATTAGCGCAACTGACATGGACGAACTGAACAAATTTATAAAACTAATAACAGAGAAACGCAAAATGAAAAATACCGATGTTCAGGTCCTCGGCGAGATTCTCCTTCGCTCTCTCGAGAGGGAGGATGTTATCGAGGAGGGACATTCGGTGTCGTACAATCACCCTATCTACCGAGAAATGTTGGCATCCTTGCCTGACATAAGACCCCCTTTATCCCACTCTTCAGTTAATGAGAAATCTCAAGTCTCCATCAATGGCCCCTCCATTAACAACCATTCAGTTATTACGCCTTCTACTACTCCCGCGCCCTCCGCCTCCTTCTCCGCAAACGATACGGCCAAAAAAATTGTGACCAACTCATTATCTACCACAATTACCAGCACCATCTCCACTCCCACCAAACGCCTTGTCCAATCAAGATCGTGCTCACCCCCACCAACCTCTGATCATTCTATGGAATGGGAAACAGCAACAAACAATCGGAAACGAAAAACATCTGCCTTCCATGACCAAAATTCTTCACCTGAAAGCCCCTTCCACACTTCGCCAAACAAAATTTCTTCTCACACGATTATATCTCCCACTCCCTCTCCTCTTCCTTCCACTTCCCCTTCCACTTCCTCTTCTCTCCCTTCCACTTCCCCTTCCACTTCCTCTTCTCTCCCTTCCACTTCCCCTTCCACTTCCTCTTCTCTCCCTTCCACTTCATCTTCTCTCCCCTCCACTTCCTCTCCTCCCCCTTCCTCTTCCTCTTCTCTCCCATCAGACTTTCTCTCGAAAATAACGAGAGTGCCTCCAATCATAATTTACAAGGCCAACATCAACTGGCCTTCCATCAACGCAGCCCTGATCGAAAATGGTGTTGACTTCGTCGCCAAAAACACAAAGGACTGTATCAATATAACTCCCAAATCCGCCCTCGCCCACACAATGGCCACCAAACTCCTGATTGAGCGAGGTGAAAAATTCCATTCCTTTAGATTGAATGGCGATAAGCCACTAAAAGCTGTCATTCGAGATGTTCCCGAATGGGTCTCCACGACCCAATTCCACAACCAGCTTAAGGAACTAGGGTTTCCCATTCTTAAAGTCCAGAGAATGAAAGCCGGTCCCGAAAGGCGACCCATCGCCATGATGATGGTCGACCTGGAGCGATCAGATCAAGGCAAAAAAATATTTTCCGACCTCCAAGAGGTCGACAAATTTAGGGTGCGGGTGGAGTCACCCCACTCTAAAACAAAATCCAGCCAGTGCTTCAACTGTCAACAGTTCGGTCACGCAACTTCGGGCTGCCACGCTGATCCGAGGTGCGTGAAGTGCGGACAGAAGCACCACACCTCCACCTGCACAAAATCTCGCAATACTCCGGCCAAATGCGCCCTATGCGCAGGGTCACACCCAGCCAACTTCAGTGGGTGTCCAAAGCACCCGAAAAGAACCCAGCCTTGCGGACAAACAAACTCTCAGCCATCACCATCTAAAATAATAAGTACCCCTGCCTTCGTGAACACACAATGGCCAGCGCCTTCATATGCCAAGATGGCCGCATCAACTAGCCCCCCCACACAAACATCGATTCCACAAATTTTCCCTCCACAAATTGATCCTTTCCATGCACTAATCCAAGGTTTTTCAAGCTTGGTTAATGAGCTAAGAAAGACTGTCACCTTCAACGCCATCAACCCATCTAATGTCTAACCCTACACCTACCCTACCAACCAACCTCCAAGTGGCATTTTGGAACGCGGGTGGTACCCTGCGATCACACCGCCTGGAGGTAGAACACTTCCTCTCGACCTACAACCTTGATATTCTTCTTGTCACAGAAACGTGGCTTAAACCTAGCCTTCGCTACTCTATCCCTAATTACCTCACCTACCGAACCGACCGCCTTGATAACAAAGGAGGTGGTACAGCAATCCTAATAAAAAAATCCCTCCAGCATTGCTCCTCAACAACACCTTCTAACATAAATATTGAAACCACTGCTATAGTGATACAAACAAAAAATTCTGGTCCCCTTAAATTCATTTCCGCCTACTCTCCACCTCGTAGACGATTCACTCCAATAGAACTGGACGATATTTTCTTCGAAAACATTCCCACAGTCCTAGCTGGAGACCTAAATTCCAAACATGGCGCCTGGCACAGTTTCAAAGACAATAAGAAAGGCAAAGATCTTTTCGACTATTTCCAAAATCGACCAGACATATTCATCACAGCTCCCGATACTCCGACAATTTTCAATAAAAATCCAAAACATTCCCCGGACGTCATCGATATTGTCATGACTAAAAACTTTACCCTCCCTCTCACCCTACAGGTAGTAGACGAACTATCCTCTGATCATATCCCTATACTTATCTACATCTCTGATGAACCATTCCACCGTGACCCCCATTTCCCCACCAGAAATAAAATTAATTGGTATTCTCTTCCCGAAATCATCCACGAAATGATCAAAATCCCAACAAAAATTCCAGACCCAGAATCTCTCGATCAGGTCACGAATGAAATGACATTTATCCTACAGACTGCTCTAAAAAATGCAACCACAGTTGTAGACAACGACATATACAGACCAAATCTACCTGCCGATATCCAACAGATAATACGCCACAAAAATACCATTAGAAAAAGATGGCAAAAATATCGACAACCTCAGGATAAAACACTTCTCAACAAACTAAACATTGACGTCAAAAAAGCCATCACCGACTTACGCAATGACCGCTGGATGGATTATCTAGAGTCATTAAACGATGACGACAAGACAGCCTTCTGGAAATTATCCAAAAATCTTCGCAAACCCCACTCAAGAATCACACCGTTACAAGGTCCAAATGGATTAGTGTACTCCGACGCCGACAGGGCAGAAACATTTGCATCGAGCCTAGAAGATCAATTCACGACAAATAACGAACATGACAATCCATTATTCGTGGCCTCGATCGAATCTCACGTTTCACAACTCTTAGCCAAAACTCCTTCATCCCCACCGATCCCATTCACCTCACCTAGAGAGGTGAAACAACAAATAAAATATCTTAATACCCGCAAATCACCAGGTCCTGACTCAATATCTAACAAAATTCTCAAATCTCTCCCTCTCAAAGGCATCTGTGCCCTGACAGCGATCTTCAACGCATCCCTTAGACTCCGATACTTCCCGAAACCCTACAAAATCGCAGACGTTATCCTTCTTCCCAAGCCAGGCAAGGACCCAACAGCTCCTTCAAATCATAGACCAATTAGTCTTCTTCCTTGCACTGGTAAATTGTTGGAAAAACTCATACAATCAAGACTCAAAACAACACTTCACGAACAGAGTACCATTCCAGATTTTCAACACGGTTTCCGTGCCCAACACTCCACACAACATCAGCTACTTCGTGTAGTTGAACTTATTGCCACAAACTTTAACACGCGCAAATTCACCACTTTCTTTTCCCTAGATGTCAGTAAAGCATTCGACCGCGTCTGGCACACCGGCCTGTTATACAAAATGGAAAAAGCAAACATCTCACTGCCTATGATTCAACTCATAGCCAGCTTTCTGTCCGATCGCCTTTTCAGCGTCAAAATCAACAAGGCCAAATCCCTTGTACGCCCTATCAGAGCAGGAGTTCCCCAAGGTTCAGTAATGGCTCCTACTCTGTTCAACATCTACTGCAGTGATATCCCTCTTCCCCGAGATCAGAACACCCACATTGCCCAATTCGCTGACGATACGGGCATCATCTCCAGTGCTAAAAGGCCGCTTCTCGCGACCCGCAGGGTGCAAAAGCAGGCCGATGTGCTGGAGGTGTGGTGCAAAAACTGGCGCATTACCATCAATCCGAGTAAAAGCGCAGCGACCCTTTTCAGTAAAAGACACATTCCTCCAAACATTCCCAACATAAAAATGTTCGGCCAAGACGTTCCTTGGACCAAAACAATCAAATACCTTGGGGTTACCTTGGATTCTAAGCTGACATGGAGGCCACACATTACAAATAAAGTCAAAGCCGCGTCAAAAGCAATCTCAGCCCTCTACCCAATGTTAGCTAGAAACAGTAAACTAAGCATCGACAATAAACTCCTGATATACAAAACGGTTATAAGGCCGATCTTCACTTATGCAGCCCCAATCTGGGGCTATGCAGCTTCGAGTCACATACAAAAACTCCAAATCCTGCAAAATAAGGCTATCCGTTTATCGCTTGGTGCGCCTTCATGGACCAGGATTACACAACTGCACCTAGAATCGGGAATCCCGATGATAGATGAATTCATTCTGAAACTTGCCGAACGTTTTTACAAAGGACTCCCTTCACATCCCAACCCCACAATAAAAGACCTCTCTAATTACGACCCAAACACTTCCAGCCGCCACAAGCGCCCAAAATCGATTCTCCTTCAGAGGAACACTCCGGGCCACACAAATCATGCCCCCGAATAAACTAACAACCCACCAAATCACCTTCCAACAATGTTCCCATCAGACGTAAGAGGAATAGCCACATGAGCTGAACCTCTGTAAGCCAGAAGATCCAAGTCCAAGTCCAAGGGACATATGGCGCACTCGGTAATCTTCGGCAATTCTCGGAAATAAGCGGAGACGGTCATTAGCAGTGCCGGCACACGTACCTTAACAAATTTGTTAGTACTTACGTCCTCAGTAGTAGAAACATTTGTTTTGTGGTAACTACTTTAAAATCTTTGACAAATGATGTGAGTTTATCGAATTAAGTGTGAAGATCGTGGATAAGCTGCGGACGGTTCTCATACATTACCATTTTTATGACAGATAAATCACAAATGTCAAATACAATAATATTACAAGAAAAAAACACCAGAACGTCAATCTACGATCAATCACAATCACAGGTAACCTTTTAACTGTTTTTACGTGCAAATGTACACGAATACTAGACGAACGACCGTAGAAATCTGCTGAATAGGCCTTTGTTGGAGTTCTAAGTTATAACTTAATTTTCATTGCAACATCGTCACGCAATTTTCCAAGTTAATTAGCGCCATCTGTTGTCGAACCTAAATAATATAATATCAAACAAAAAAACTAATATTCCATTACGCCGTCTTCCGAAAGGGTAGGCACAAATAATGGACCGCCACATTGTCCTTTATTGACATACTTCTCCCGATTTACAACATTCATACATCGCGTTATGCGTGCATGTAGATTTCTTTTTCATATCTCTTGTATTCAAAATATTCTAGTTATTTTCTGTTGTTATGATAGTTAATTTTTCTTTTTCTTTTTTATATCATCATCATCATCCTAAGCTCGACAGCCCTGGGTGGGCCTTGGCTGAATCTAGGAGCTTCCTCCATTCTTGTCTGTTTTATGCCCTTATTCTTCAATTTCTTTTTTATGTACTTTGTATAAATTACATAGATTTGTTTCGGACAAACAGCCCTCATTTTCTAAATATTATACATTTTTTTACATGATCTGACAGATGTTATAAAGATAGAAGTCTTATTCTATTTTTTTGTATATGACATGTTTCGCCTGTCTAAAGAAATATCAAATGTAGCACGGCACAGGTTACATTTGTAAATACTTTAGACAGGGAAAACTGTCATTTACATTAATATAATAAAATTTCTAGAGAACAAACGTTTTCATCCCTATTGTTGACTTATTTTGGAACGTTTATGCTTTTGTTATAATAAATATTATGATTCAATTAAAATTTAAAATTGAATCATAATATTTAAATTTTAAATTTGTTATAACAAAAGCATAAACGTTCCAAGATAAATCTTTATTACATCTGACAGATCATGTAAAAATATATATAATATTTTAAAAAATGTAGGTACTGAATAAGGACTGTTTGACCGAAACATGTCTATGTAATTTTATTGTTTTCCAACTGGGGTAACCCGTTCTGGGAAGACGTATTTTGCACTCTATATAATCTCAATATATAAATTACTAATTTAGGGAACAATTAATTAACAATGCGGTGCGAATGATGTTGTTATGAACAAAATAATAAAATAATAAATTAAGATGGACACATGGAAAGAACGAATGAAGAAAGAATGGTAAAAAAACATATTTTAACGATGTAAATGGAATTAGAAATAGAGGAAGACAGAGGAAAACGCGGCATGATCGAATAAACAAAATATTGAATGTCGGCCACGTGCGGACTCATTCATATAGCGAGTCATACACGCACGTCGATTCTTCCGGCTCCTGACATGATCAACTTTTAAAATTTGATTAATTTGGTCATGCCATATTTTCTTCCTTCTACCTCGACTAAGTACTCCATTTACATCGTTAACGTACACTTTTTAACCATTCTTTCCTCACCCATGCGCCCCATATATCCGAACCAACGCAGCGATCCTTTCATATTTTTTTTCATAAAACCTTCTTTCGCTCTACATTCCTTTCTAATATCAGCATTTGAGATTCTGTAGTACATCGTTCTACCACACAACTTTTAGTACCTCATGTCTACCGCATTAATTCTGCTCTCATCTTTCTTCTGCCAGTTCCATGCTTCGCTTCCATACATAGGAGTTGAGTCCAGAAATCCATTGTGAACGGCCATTTTAGTTTTTGATACAGAATAGTCATGTTTTTTTGCATGTGTTGTACGTTAATTATAAAATAAAGTATCTCGTCTTGTTATTATTACATATGAATTATCAAATCAAGTTGTGTATACATTTAATACCATTTTAACAAATTGGCACTCCCAGTTAATTAATTTGGCGTTAATTGCCGAAAGCAGCCGACGATCGGCGGAAGCGAGGCACAGTGTGTTCCTAAAACGGTGATGGACCATGCTCTGCGTGCGTCCCTAATTAATAACAGGCCGTTTGTGAATTCACTTCACCCACTAACACACATTACAATTTCAATACTTATTTCGAGGCGGACAATAGAAATGATTCAGATATGAACCGTTTTTGTATAATTAACCTTTAATTGGTGCGTTTTGACACATCATTTGTCTAACCGTTAATATTTTTGATTCATGGACTACATTTTTTCTTTTGAACTACTATAATTAATTTATTGTTATGCAGTAAAATGCCCATTGCCTTGTGAGTGCGAGCATAAAGAGCACACAAATATTTAGATATGTCTTCTGTGCTACCTGGTGTGGCAATATAGTCCTAATTAATACGAATAAAAAAGTCTATTTTATAAAAGCATTTTTTTGTATTTTATGTGAATAACATGTTTTGCCTGCCCTGTGGCCACATAAAATTTAATAAAAATTCTAGAAAACTGAATTTTCATTCGTATTAACTGTTAAAAATTAAATGATCAATAAAAAAACTAACTAACCATCATGCCGTCTCCCCGAAAGGGTAGGCAGAAAGGATGGACTGTAACACTTTAACCGATGCGGCACTCCATCCTTCTTTTTTCAAGTTTTTTATTATATTTATGTATGACATGTTTCGCCCTTCTAAGGCATTATCAAATGTCTTAGAAGGGCAAAACATGTCATACATAAATATTATAATAAAACTCCTTGAAAACTATCGTTTTTCATACATATTAATAATTTAATATGGAGTTATACATCATTGTTCAAGTAACAATAAATAAGTTAAAAATTAATTTATATATCATTATTTAAGAAACAATTATTAACAGAAACAATTATGTCCTACTTGCTGACAACGAGCATAAACTACAAGTCCTGGTGAATTGTATGTATGAGGTATGCATGCGAAATGATCTGATGATGAATGTTAATAAGTCCAAGGTAATGATTTTTGAAAAGGAAGAAACCACGACAGTCTGCAACATTAGCGTGAATGGTGAAAATTTGGAGCAAGTAGTTGAGTTCGTGTATTTAGGTAGTATGTTTACAAGAGATGGGAGAGTGGAGAGGGATATTGAAAGAAGGGTTGGGGCAGGCAACAAAGTGAATGGTGCACTTAAAGTTGTCATCGCAAACAAAAACCTATCCAAAAAAGCTAGAATGGCAGTGCACAATGGTGTTCTTCTACCGACCCTTATGTATGGAAGCGAAGCATGAACTGGCAAAGGAAGGATGAAAGTAGAATAAATGCAGTAGAAATGAGATCTCTTAGACGAATGTGTGGATATTCTGTGTATGATAGAGTGTCGAATGAAAATATAAGAAGTGAATGCGGAGCGAATGATGGTGTCATGAACAAAATAATGAAAGGATCATTAAGATGGTTTATACATATGAAAAGAATGAATGAAGAAAGAATGGTAAAAAAATTATATGTTAATGATGTAAATGGTACCAGATATAGAGGAAGACCAAGGAAAACGTGGCACGATCAAATAAATCAAATATTGAATGTCGGCCATGTGAGGAGTCAGAGAAATCGACGCGCGTGCATGACACGATGTATGAATGTTGAGGAAGCGAGAGAAATATGTCAGGAAAGAAAGGTGTGGCAGTCCATTCTTTCTGCCTAACCCTTCGGTGAGACGGCGTGATGGTTAGTTAGTTAGTTTGTTAGTTATTATTAACTATAAAGTATTTTTAAGTAGGTAGACTTGACGTTACGACCTTCGTGCTAGAGTAGTCAGAGCTCTGACTTCCATACCGAAGGTCCCTGGTTCGATATCCGGCGATGGCAGTGTGATTGTCACACTGTCTTTGGTCTGGTGTAGAATTCACGTGACAATAAAATGGCGATAGATTGACTACCTATCTAACTTTGTCACAAGGATATTTTGCCCCCATGGCCGGATTTCGTCCTCTCCGTCTCTCCATTCCCTGGCACGCAGCCACGACTCTTCTCCAATTATCTTCCACATTCTTCAATGTATAATAGTATCATTGCTCTTACCACTGATATCACCCGAGGCTGAATGGTTCTGTAAATTTTGAAGTCGTTTCATTTTAAAAAATACGTATCTTATTTTCTTCTTATTATTATTTAGATCTTTCGATCCGTTGTCACAAAATATCAAATAAGCTTCTGTGATTAAAACGTCCAGCTTTCTCTCCATTTCTTTTAGTGTCTGGTGCATTCTGAGTTCTTGGTGGGTTCATTCTCTCGATGCGGTCTTTCCAGAATCGTCTTCTCTTCCTACTTCATCTCACTATGTCATTAATCTTACAGGTTCCGCGAATCCGTTCCTTAGTTATCCTATCTCTAAGGGTTCCATCCACGATAGGTCGCAATTTTCTCATTTCTGCTGTTCTTCGGAGATGTGTTGTTTTGACAGTATCTTCTCTTGCTTAGATATATATCTTATGTCTTATATTTATCTTATGTATGTAATAAAATGAAAGTTTTTAATTTATTATTATTTTTTTCAGATGGCGATTCCTGACCAGCCAATAGCCCAAAACGACAATTTGAATTTTCAAATATGAAAAGTGTTCCACAATAGTGATTTAAAAATAGTTTCTTTAGTGAATGTGTGAAAAATTGGAATCTTTAAAAATGGCGAAAGTTAAAGGAGTCGTAAACACAAGAACATTTAGTTCCATTTTTAAACCAGTTTTAGCTTTTAGTTTAATTATTTGTTTAAATAATGCAAGATATGCAAGTTGCTACTCGAATGTAAGAAGGAGTGGAAGTACCTCATCAATAGATGAATTGAAGAGATATCCAGTTTCAAAAGATAGTCCAAATATTTCTCCGATGTTGAGACCTTTGAGCGCTAAAGGTTCTGACCACAGCAGTCAAAGTTATGACATAGAGATTAAGCATTTAGATTCAATAAAATCCAACATGAAAAATAACTCTTCACAAAATGATTTCAAAACGAAGAAAAACAGTGATAAAATAGAAGAATACAATGAATTTAAACCAATTTCTTCTAGTTTGAATATAGATGATTACATTCCAAAACAGAAGAAAGATCTGGATGAAAAAAAATATGGAAAAGATGAAAAGAAAAAAAGTTCAGAAAAAGTTTCACTTCTAAAACAGATAGGAGACGCAATAGAACTGGCTGAAGATGGTGTCACAGAGTCTCCTGAAAAACAAGAAGAACTTAACAAATTGGAAAGAGAACTTCTTGGATACGTAGATGAGACACTGTCAAAAGATTCTTATAATCTATTTGAAGGGGTCAATATTGAGCCTGTAATATCTCTGAGAGGAAGGGATCTAAATGTGTCTGCAAATGGCGCACCAAGATCATTAAATTTGGACGATTTCGATAACCAGGTTATTGAAAAATTGAAGAACTACGCCAAGAATCATGTATTGAGCGTAAACTTACCACAAACAGCAAGATTTTTCGGGTTCAAATGTGAGTATATTTCGCACAATCGTTATTAACTAATACATATTTCATTCTCACTTATTCATTTCATTTGCGCTTTTGTCTGTGTTTTTTTAATATAATTTTTATCGAGGGCAAAGATCAAAACGGTGAATGAATGAAGTATTTCACACTTAATTAGGATTCGTATGAGCGAAAAACCTTTGGACATTTTAGATGAAACGTTTTCTGTTTTTACATTTCCTGGAAATTTTGTATTGTTTATACATTGGAAAACGCTACAAAGCTTTTGATATTTTGTTAAGCAAATGATATATGTTATGTTGAAACTTGAAAACATGTTACTCAATATGGCATGAGTTGCTTTGATAGATAATTAAAAAAAAATCACAACACTTTTTGGCACATTTAACAAACATTTTGCGAGCCAAAACGCCCTTCCTACCTGGAAATTTTAGAAATTTAAATAAATTTAAATTAATATTTCTAATAAGGGCGTCTATGGTCTGAAAATTGTATTCGTGAAAAGTGCATAAAAGTGTTGTGAAAAAACAATGTTTTAAAAAAATACATTCAAATGTGAATCCACAGCATAAAGTGATATATAAAATAAAATATCAAACAAGGATTTCAAATATGTTCATTTATTGAAAGAATTGGCTGAGATAATTTGTAAAATCATATTATATGCATATGATCATACAAATAGAATTGGTAAAGTACATTTGTTTTTATTACAATATAATTATATCTGCTGAGAAAATATTTACAATCATTACAGATTAAGGAAAAAGGAATAAATATATAAAACTATGATTTAATTGTATCTCAATAGAGACGAAGATGCAAATTGGAAACTGAATATGGTTGATCAAGGTGTTTACAGGACTAATGACCTGTCATTGGTTGCCTGTCATTGGTTGTCATTCCCCATTCCACATTTCTTTTTGACTATGTATGACAAATTTTTGTAAGTTGTATATATGTTAAAGTCCTATGAAAGATTTCACATGTCAGTTTCTATGTGGCATCTATGAAGATTTTGATTACATATGTTAATCTTTTTAAGATCACTCTATATATAATCTACATACTAACGCCATCTATGGAGATTTACGTTTATTAAAAAGATGTTCTGCTTAATGCTTAATAAACATAAATCTCCATAGATGGCGTTAGTATGTAGATTATACATAGAGTCATCTTAAAAAGATTAACATATGTAATCAAAATCTTCATAGATGCCACATAGAAACTGACATGTGAAATCTTTCATAGGACTTTGACATATATACAGCTTCCAAAAATTTGTCATACATGGTCATAAAGAAAGGTGGAATGGGGAATGTTGTAATTACATAAAGCGTGCGCTTGACCCAACCAATGACAGGTCATAAGTCCTCTAAACATCTTGATCAACCACATTCAGTTTCCGATTTGCATCTTCGTCTCTATTGAGATACAATTAAATCATAAATTAATAACCCACGGTGGGTGAAATCCAGTATTCGTATACAAGTATAAGTATACATTCACAAAAAATATATAAAAACTATTTTATTCAAGGCTATTAAAATACAATAAACAATACCTTGATAAACATGAAGGTTCATTTTCATAAATGAATTATTGTGAATAATTAAACAAGATAAAACACACGCGTTTAAATTGAATTGAAGACACGTGACAATTTATCAATAAATTTTATTGTGTATAACCTATAAACGAGTTTCAAAATAATGGTTGCGGTCTACCGTAAAAGGTTATTCAATGCATTCATTTCTATTGAAAACAATTTTGAATAGTTTTGATAAATAATAATATTTACTTACAAAGCAACAATGAATTTCCAATTCAAAATAAATTTCTGTTTCCAATATGAACTAACTAGCTAACTAACCATCACGTCTTCTCTCCGAAGGGATAGGTAAAAAAATAGACTGCCACACTTTTCTTTCCTGACATATAATACTTCTCTTGCTTCATTCATACGTCGTGTCAAGCACGCACGTTGTTTTCTCCCGACTCCTTGCGTAGCCGACATTCAATATTTGATTTATTTTACCGTGCCACGTTTTCCTCGGTCTTCCTCTATTTCTAGTTCCATTTTCATCATTTATATATACTTATATACCATTATTATACTAAACATAAATAAATTATAACATGTTTTTAATTTAATTCGATTTATTTTTAGTGTTGACTAGTTTTAGTAGATGGAAGTTTTTTTTTAAAAGATCCGTGAGTGCAATGAAAAGTGGAAAAGCTGTTGGGTTTGATTGTATTGCCATAGACTTTATTAAAAGCGGTGGCGAAGTGGTTTCTACATGGTTATGTAAGTTATTTAACCAGTGCTTGGAGGAGGGATATACGCCGCTAGACTGGAGGAGAGCAGTAATTATGCCCCTGTACAAAGGAAAAGGATCGCGTATGGAATGTGGAAACCACAGAGCTATTAGTCTTTTGAGTGTCGTTGGTAAAGTCTATGGCAGAATTTTAATAGAAAGAGTAAGAAAATTGACGAGTGACAAAGTTTGGGATGTGCAAGGTGCCTTTATGAATGGCAGAGGATGTATGGATCAAATTTTTGGACTTCGTACATTGACAGAGAAGTTTCTGGCCAAAAATCGCAAACTTTTCTGTGCATTTGTCGACTTACAAAAAGCATATGATTACGTTAATAGAGAAAAGTTGTGGAAAATATTGTCTGAATATGGAATAAGTACAAAACTGATCACGGCCATTAAGTCACTATACACGGAAAGCACTGCTAGTGTCAGAGTAAATGGAGATCTTACAGCCTGGTTTGATATCAATAAAGGTGTCAAACAAGGTTGCGTAATGTCCCCGTGGTTATTTAATCTATATATGGACAATTGTATGAGAGAGCTGAAAGGGTTGGATGTAGGTGCCAAAATGAGCGGAGTGTCAGTAAGCTGTCTCTTGTATGCGGATGACGCTGTCCTACTTGCAGACAACGAGCATGAACTACAAGTCCTGGTGAATTGTATGTATGAGGTATGCATGCGAAATGATCTGATGATGAATGTTAATAAGTCCAAGGTAATGATTTTTGAAAAGGAAGAAACCACGACAGTCTGCAACATTAGCGTGAATGGTGAAAACTTGGAGCAAATAGTTGAGTTTGTGTATTTAGGTAGTATGTTTACAAGAAATGGGAGAGTGGAGAGGGATATTGAAAGAAGGGTTGGGGCAGGCAACAAAGTGAATGGTGCACTTAAAGTTGTCATCGCAAACAAAAACCTATCCAAAAAAGCTAGAATGGCAGTGCACAATGGTGTTCTTCTACCGACCCTTATGTATGGAAGCGAAGCATGGAACTGGCAAAGGAAGGATGAAAGTAGAATAAATGCAGTAGAAATGAGATCTCTTAGACGAATGTGTGGATATTCTGTGTATGATAGAGTGTCGAATGAAAATATAAGAAGTGAATGCGGTGCGAATGATGGTGTCATGAACAAAATAATGAAAGGATCATTAAGATGGTTTGGACATATGGAAAGAATGAATGAAGAAAGAATGGTAAAAAAATTATATGTTAATGATGTAAATGGTACCAGAAATAGAGGAAGACCAAGGAAAACGTGGCACGATCAAATAAATCAAATATTGAATGTCGGCCATGTGAGGAGTCAGAGAAATCGACGCGCGTGCATGACACGATGTATGAATGTTGAGGAAGCGAGAGAAATATGTCAGGAAAGAAAGGTGTGGCAGTCCATTCTTTCTGCCTACCCCTTCGGGGAGACGGCGTGATGGTTAGTTAGTTAGTTAAGTTTTTTTTGTTTACATATTTTTTATATTCATTATAATAAACAATATTAATAAAAATATTTTTAAAAAGATTAACAACATTTTCACTAGTTTTGACACCACCTTATTTTTATCTTCGTTAGGATGCGAAATAACAAAATGATTTATTATTATAAATGTTTGGTGCATCCCCGTCGAAGCTCCAAACCATCTTATATAACCATATTTTTCTTATTAACACTTTTATGTGCACCGCATTCACTTCTAATTTTTTCATTTGACACTCCATCATACCCAGTTTACACACATTCGTCTGAGTAAATAATCTATTATCTTGGCTAAAACAGAAAAAAAATGTGAAATATATTGTAACAGTGTTTCAAACTGAAAACTGTTAAGATCTAAATATTTATTATATGAGTTCAGGTGAAAAAAATATAATGGAAGTCAATTCGCATTTCAAAATTAATCAAATTGGCAATGTTAGATGTCGGAAGAATCGACGTGCATGTATGACTCGCTATATGAATGTGGAGGAAGCTTGAGAGGTGTGTCAGGATAGGATAGTATGGCGGCCAATTCTCTCTGCCTACTCATTCGGAGAAACGATTTGATGGTTTGTGTGTGTGTATGAAAGTAAAAAGTGGTGTGAACTCCGACTGCCACACCGAAGGTCCCAGGTTCGATTCCCGGCGACGGGAGTTTGATTATCACACTGTCTTTGGTCTTATGTAGAGTTAATTTTACGATAAAATGGCGATAGATTAGCTACCTATCATATAATAATAGCTTCAACATCAACATAATAACTGAAAACAAAATGGTATACAGTAATTGCGTTCAAAACAACCTGTTGTATTCGTAAACAATAAAAAAAATAGTTTAAAAAAATAATACCAGTAAAAAAATACAAAGCCATACTCGTATTTAAAAATACCTTAGTGACTTGAAATATCTAAAAATAAAATTAAATGCTTTTTCAATGATTATTATTACTATTATTTTGTTGAATCGCCCTTTACATCATGACAGCATGAGCCAAATATATGTAAAGGGTATTATAGCTTTCTACACCAGACCGAAGACAGTGTGACATTTACACTGCCCTCGCCGGGAATCGAACTCGGAACCTTCGAGGTGGCAGTCAATGCATTTATCACTCGGCCACGAAGGTCGTCATTAGTGTAAACGATTTTATTTGAGTAAGTTGCGCCAACCGGTTTCACTCTGTAGCTAGGAGCCCAATCTCAGGGCTATACACAATTTGTGTAGAGCGCTGAGAAAGCTCGCTACATAGTGAAACTGGTTGGAGTTGCCTACTAAAATAAAGCTGTACTTATTGAAAAAGTAAAATAAAAATGGGACATTAATCAAACGCCATCTATGAATAATTATTCTCACGATAATTATTGTAACGGTTTTTATATCACAAAATTTATCATTAAGAAACAATATAACAGTATTGTGGAGAGTAATTAAGAGTAGACATAATACAGTTCCTTTCTCTAACAATGAAAACAGCATACGACTAAGACAAACTTGTAAAAACTTTCTTCTTAGATCCCTCCTCTCAAATTACTGATCACATTACTACCTTTTTGTCGCCGTATTTTTTTACCAAAGCAAAAATCGTGCCCGGCTAACTTTCTTTCACTTTGATAATCTATGCGCTAGTCGTTTAAGTGGGCCTTTGTTAGGAGTAACAATGAAATAGTTCTGCTAACGTCATTATAGTTCTTATTAAAAAAATACTATTTAAAAAAAATGCCCACAGTGCCCACGGAAAATTCAAAACAATTTAGCCATAGTTTTTGTATAATAACTAACGAACCATCACGCCGTCTCACCGAAGGGATAGGCAGAATTAATAGACTGCCACATTTTTTATTTCCTGACATAATACTTCTATCGATTCTTCAACAACCATACATCGTGTCATGCACGCACGTTGTTTTTTCCGACTCCTCACGAGACCGGCAATTAATATTTGATCGTGGCGCGTTTTCCTCGGCTTTCATCTATTTCTAGTTCCGTTTACATATCCTTTTTTTACCATTATTATACTTAAAATAAATAAATTATTATATTTATTTAATTTTATTCCACTTGTTTTCTAGTGGTGCTTCGTAAGGATGTGAAATAATAAAATTATTTATGATTATAATTTTTCGTTAAGACCTATCGAAGCTCCCGGAGAGCGACACCGGTTAGTTTTGACAAAAATGAAATGGTGTAAAATTATGTCAAAGAGTACAGTCCGAAACAAGTTTAAAAAAATGACAGAAAATACAGTGTTGCTAAAAGGTTTTCAAGTGTGAATCCACAACAAAAGTGATGGCAGATACAGTAGAAGTGAAAATTTTGTTTGTTTTTTAAATTACAGTACCTGCCCTACGGATATAATAAGGCATATCGTAAATTTTCACGTCAAAAAGCCTAATATTACGATGGCACTAAAACAATATTATCTACTTAAAGTAATTTAATAAAGCGTAAAATGGGTTATGTATTTTATCCGACCGTAATAATGAATTGTCTCTTAAGAAAATAATAATTTATACCTCTGTGAGTTGTAAAATTATTATAGCGTTTCTAGCATATCTCACTTCAGCCAGACAATATAATTTTATTTAAAAACAAATGAATAGAAGTTCCTAATTCAAATGATTAATAAAATGCGAAACAATGTTTTGAACTATCTAAATTTAAATTATTTCACATAAAATGAATAACTTTTTTTTAATAGAATAACCTTTGAATTGTTTAAAATTTCCAAAATTGTTTTATAAAACAAAACACGGTTGTTATCACGAAAGACTATGAAAATATTTTGAATACAAGATAACGAGAGAAGGGTACTTCTTTGAATTTTGTTCTGATTCTGAATCTTATTTTAAATTTTGTTTTGATTATTATTTTATGACAGAAGTGTAGAAAAAAGGATAACAATTTGGTATTGCTAATTGTGAAATTCGTATGAATAAAAAATATTTATATTAAAAGTTAAAACTTATGACTGATTACAATTATATAGGGAAAACAGTTTTTAAAGGGTAGCAAGTATTTTATTCTGTGAATATTTCACGAGTTTCAACAAGTTTTAGGTAATGGAAAAAATAAAACAATTTTTTATAGTCTATCTTCGCTAATTTCAATACAAGGGATTGGTTTACATCACAGTGTAAATTTTTTGCTGGTTCTTGGGATGAAATCTGGGCGTTGATTTTGTAGTTTTTCATTGCTTTATACATTGAGCATAGGTGTATAATAGTCGACTATATGAAGCGCTGGTTCGTAGTAACTTGGAGTACTGCTCAATCATTTTGGACCCCAGAGAAAGAACAGTCACCTTGGAACTAGAAAGGACCCAGAAACGATTTTTGAGATATTTATACCTCAGGGAGTATAATTATTATCCTTGTTTGTGCCCCTCACTTTTTCTCTCAGGAATGTTGGATTTCAACACTCTTGAAACTCGTCGAATGATCTTTTTACAAAAGCATTTTTTAAACTCTTATCCGGAGGTATTTATAATACAATCCAGGAATACTGAGAGATCTAAATCTATACGTTCCCCATAGCTATAGCAGAGCAAGGGGGCATATATTATTTTATGCCCCAAATTGCCGCACAGAGGCCCTTCGTAGTTCTTGTGTATTGAAAACGATTCGTCTTTTAAATGAGGTTGCAAAAGAGATAGACCTCTTTGGATGCATTTATGGCAAATTCGTGAATACCCTTACGATAAAGGCAGCAAAGGAAATAACTGGCATATTCCTATTCATAAGGTTCTATGTATATTTCCTTTGATGTTTTTTTTTCACCCTTTACATCAATTTGACTCGCACTATAATGATGTAAGGAGTTTTTTCAACATAATAATAATAATAATATTAACTTTAATTTCACTCGGGTTTACGGTTTCGAGCGGTTTAGACAGCTCGCTGCCATTTTCTGATTTAATTTATCCATAATTTACAATGTACCTCTGCCATGAAATTTCAAAAACAACATTAATATTATGATTATTTTACGCAAAGTTGTATATTAATAAGATTAAAATAATGCTAATTGAATAAGAGTTTTACATAATGTTTTAATAATACTTATTTTCCATGTTTGTTTTATTTATATACTTTGTATACAACACTCATATTTATTAAAAAAATAAATATCCCTTCCAATAATAACCAGCCCTTCATTAGTGATATTAAATAAATATTTAAAATAGTTTACAAATATGGTTTGTTTTGACAGATGTTATAATGTTTTATTTTGGAACGTTTATGCTTTTGTTATAACAAATGTTATGAATAAATTTAAAATATTTTATAATATTTTAAATATTTATATAATATCACCGATGAAGAAGGGCTGGTTAGTCCGAAACATGTTCGATATTTTATTTTATTTAACAATAACATTAAACATCTTCAACGCAAAGTTATGGCGAACATAGAAATTATTTTCCACTTTTAAGTTTATTTTCTACGTTATTTATTTGAAGTTTTTACACCTTCATCATCAGGAGAATGATTAAATCGTAAAGTTTATATTGTGCTCTCGATTAAGAAGGTTTAAAACCTTCAAAACACGTGGACAACAAAAATGAACTCAAAAGTGGAAAAAAACGGTATTTTAATTCATTTAAAAATTCTAAATTATACATTATTTTAAATAATTTTATTTCCTTACCCACGTTGTTCGTTTCCTTTTAAATGTTTGAATATTTGTTCCATCCCGTTCTTAAAAGTCCCACACCCAATCTAACTAAGTGACGTGGAAACTGAATTTCCATACAACACGTTGCTTTTTCGAATACTAGCATCATTTATGCGCATACCTCGATGGTGGGTATTTGGTTTTGCGTGGGTAGGGTATATATTATGTAGATTCCTAGAAAAAAGACGTTCTACATTTTGATCTTAAATTGTTACGCATTTTGGCTACGAAGTCAAATGGTACCGAATGAGTATACTGTGAAATAAGTCTACTAAAAAAATGCTTTTTTTATCAAGCTTACGTTTTTTTTAGATAATCTAATGCTCAATTGAATTTAAATATAAAGATGTATTTAAAGTAACAACTTCCAATTTTTGTATTTATTTCGACAGCGAGCGGTTTCACCAGGCTAGCTGGCATCGACACACTATGTCGTCCAAAACCAACTTACTAAAAGATAACACATCGTTTTATTTAATTATAACTTACCTTTTTATCTACATATTCGACATCACTATGTTGTGGTTTCACATTTAAATTACTTTTGTTTAACTTTGTATTTTCACAAATATGTTTTGAACGATACAGGTTCTTCCTCAGTGTTAACATATTTACACTGAGCAAGGACGTCTACGGATCGAAACATGCTTTGATAAAATAAAATCATTTCTAAAAGCTATTTTTAAATATTTGTCAAATCAAATTAATGCATTATCACACTTTTTATTTTTAAATATTTTTCCGGCATGTTTAGAAGTTGTTATACGTTCATCTTTAGAAAACAATCATTCTTTGGTGGTGAATAAATCGAATATTGAATGTCGGCCACGTGAAGAGTCAGAGAAATCGACGCGCTTGCATGACACGATGTATGAATGTTGAAGAAACGAGAGAAATATGTCAGGAAAAGAAAAGTGTGGCAGTCCATTCTTTCTGCCTACCCCTTCGGGGAGACGGCGTGTTGGTTAGTTAGTTAATAGTAATTGTAATACTAAAATCTCACCAGAAGATGGGAGTAAGCTGCCGAAACCGATCAAAGCTAAAAATCAAGTGGAATAAATCTAAATGCATATTATAACCAAATTTGTAATTTTAATTTTCATTATATTGTATAAATAGTATGTTTTCTATTTTAACCGTCACTTTATGTTGTGGATTCACATAGAACTTATTTTTGTCAAACAATGTGTTTTAATAAATATGTTTCGAACAGTACAGTACTTAATATTTTTACACCGAGGAAGGATGTCTGCAGTGCGAAACTTTTTTGTAAAAAGTGTTTTGTTAAAATACAAGAGTTATTAAAAGCTATTATTATTATTTTATCATACCAACTAGTCGCAAGCATGTCTGTCTAGACATCCTAACGCTTTATGGACTAACTTATTATATTTTTTCATTTATTGTCATATATAATATAATGTGGATGTTTCGAATACTCGTATATGTATTGTTATTAATTATTTATATGCTATGTCTTAGAATATTATAAATACACCCAACAACTCATTCATACAACGGTTTTGATCTTTTGCAAATTGAAATTGTATTGCATCAATGTTCCTAACAAATGACCTAAATTTAATACAAATAAAATAGTCTCATTTCCGATTCATCAAAAGTTGCACTTTTTCGTATTTCAGTGTAACTTTAATCCAACGTATCTTCTGCAACTAATGGTGAAAAAATCAATTCAAGTACCATATAAACATTATAAACAAAATTAGTTGCCTATAGGCTGTTTTAAATGACGTGTTACTTTCACGGTTAACCGTGGATAGTAACAATTATTTATTAGGAATAGATTTTCATTCATTAAAAAAAAAACTATTTTAAACGAGATAATTTAACAAGGGGAGGGCACGACATAAGGTATTGACTTCAGGGTGGGGTTTTGGTAGTACCTCCTAAGAATCGGCAAAGTAAGAAGGCGCGATAATAATAATAATAATAATAATTAGGCTAATTCATTTAGCGCCGTTTTTGTGAATAATTCACCTCAAGGGCGCTTTGACAATGTTTTTAGTCATGAGAGGTGCATCTGGCACCAGCAATCAGATAATAGTTGTTTATATTCTATGCAATATTTTGAAAAAGTGGGTTTTTTAGTAACATTTAAAATCAATCGGATTGTCAATGCATCTGAGATGTGCAGGGAGCATATTCCAGGCAGACGGTCCTACCACTGCGAAAGCCTAATCTCAGAAATTTGTCCGGGGGCTGCGCTTTGGCTCAACTATTCCGTCTACTGCCGAGGAGTTTGATGATCGAAGCCAACAAAGTTCATTAAACTTTACATCGCGTAACACGTTTTTTTAAAGCGAAATAGAGAAGGCAAGATATCTGCTCAGCCACCTAATTATTAATACTAGTGGCGAAATTTCTAATGTGTAATTTTTTTTTGAAAAGCCTTTTTCTAGAAATTGGCTGGTTATTGCCCTTTCTTACTTTGACTATAGCCAACTTTAAGGGGGTACTAAAATCCTACAAAATCCCATTCCGAAGTCAATTTCTTATGTCGTGTCCTCCCCTTATTTAGTTAAAAACAAATATTTAAAAAGGATGCTCTACAATTTTATATGATAACAGCCTCATAAAACCATTCATATTTGTGTTGTTGATTAATTCTTTGAATGCACATTTGCATGATTTGTTTTAAATGTCAAATGGTTGATTTTTTTTATATGAATGTGCATGTTAGATATTTGTGGTTTTGTTGGTGATTTAAATTAAATATTTTTCCATAAGTTTTTCCATCGCTATGGAAGGCGGCAGCGAGGTATGCTAATGCATGGCCTAAGTTCACCAACAGATGGCCCAGCATGACAAAATGGCCGAGCATGAACAACATTTGGCCTAGCATGACCAGCCACTGGCCTAGCATGACCGACAACCGGCTTAGCATGTCCAATATGCCAAGCGCATACGCCAACTCGTGGTCTAGCGTCAGCGCAAAACCAACGGTAGACAACCCTTGGCCTAGTGTGACCAAAATTTGGCCGAGCTTTTCCAAAATATGGCCGGAAAAGAAAATTCAGAAAAAGTCATCCGATCCTGCACAATCATCAGTTTCACGCACCTCATTTTTTGGTAAATCATTACGCTTTTGTTTTGGTCCATTGTAAATATTATCATTTTTTGTGCATACTATCATATTGTGACATCCGGTTATTGGTGGAGGAATACACGAGCAGTGAGTTCATCTATTAAAACCAGACTTATTGTTTAACTTAAATTTTTTTTGTAACATGATTTTTTTTACATTAGAAAACTATATATATTTTATTTTGTACTTTCGTATGAAGCACTTAATTTGCGATACGGCATTATTAAAAATAATTTATCATAATTGTGTACCTTATTTTTACACCCCTTTATTTTCTTTTATTGAAACAACCGGTTTCGCTACCGCCAGAACTTTTTCATGGTTGCAAAAACAAACTGTCAAACTATTTATAACTTGACGAATCCTCGGCGAGAGCCAAGCCAATTGGTTCGATAAAAAAATAAAACAGTGTAAAAACAAAATTCATAAATGCTGTAAATGTTTTTTTTTTAAATATATTATGTTTTTTAAAATTATTACTTCTTATTTACATTACTTTTAAAAATTAACTTATGAGTCTTAATCATTGCGATACTAGACATTTTATTCCACTAAATCAAAGCTCTATCAAGTATCTTTAATGAACAATAAGTATGGGTTTTTGTAGAGACTAATCATAATGTTTTTTTTTTATAAAACAAATTTTTTTAATCTAACGGTGTATATTTAATGGTTTTTAGTATAAAATATTTTTATTTTAATAAACATTATCCGTATTTATATATAGCACGGTTTGTCGCTCTATCATATAAAATAAAAGGTTTATTAAAGTATTTTTTTTTTTCGCGAATCATCTGGTAGAGGAAGACCATAGCTTTAGTAAGCAAACGGTGGCCAAATTCCTACATAAAAAAACATTGGGCCTCAAATTAAACAACCTAGTGTTAAAATTAAAGAGGTATTAAATTTCAACGCCCAAATCATTATAAGTATAAACACCAAATTAATTTAACCTAGAGTCCCATCTTAACCCTTAACGTACCGTGTTCAAAACAAAACGCTCGCTCCCATGTGGTCAATTCAGTTTACCGCTAACTTTATCTAAATATCAAGCATATGACTCGATGAATCAAAATTTAATTTAAGTCATCTTGTAGGGAATTTTATTAGGAATAGATCAATATCTATAACATACATGGATTATTTGAAAAATTAATTTTTTTCTGGAACCATGCGATTTCTGATATGGAATGCGTCACAGCATATGAGCAACTGACACCCAAGTATGAACTTGTCTCGCCCCGCCGCGCCGCGCCGCGGCAGGGCGAGACAAGTTTTACGTATGATAAAGGCACCCAGGCAAAATGTATAGTACGTTCAAGACAACGAGTACGTATTAATATTTGTCCCTTTTGGTAAAGTGTTAATATTTTCACAGTTCTGATATTATTAAGTTGCGTGCTGCGTTTCCGTCCACAGTCGGTATTATTACGTACCTATCAGAAAAGGCCAAACATATAATTTATAATACGTTCAAAACAGCGAGTAAGTATTTGTCACTTTTGATAAAGTTGTAAATATTAGCAAAACAAATTCTACCTTAACACGAATGAAGGTGAGGGCAGTCTTAAAAAATTTTTTTTTTGGGATGAAGGAAGTAATTTTTTGCTTTTTTTTTATTACGAAATATTAAGAACACTTCAATGGAGGATTACAATTTTTTTTATAATATTAGGGTCCATAGGTTTTAAGAAAATCAACTTTAAATTGTCAGTGGAAACTCAATTGACCACATGGCAACGCGACGGTTAAATATGTTTCCGATCACCCGGTAATAATCCCTAAGCTTACCCCTTCCCCTCCCTTTCTCTGCACTTAATAGATAATTATGTACATCCTCCTCCCTCTCCCCTCTCTTTTTCTAAATTAACCGTCTCCCTTTAATGTAATTTGTATCTTGTTATTTGATTCTTAGTATGTATAGAGCCCTGAGGAAGCTCGCATAGAGCGAAATCGGTAGACCCTCATACTCAAAAATTAAGTAGTTGTATACCAAATACATAAACAACTATTTAATTAATTTTAAACATTTTTAAATAAAAAAATATGTTCGAATTAAAAAAAACATGTTAATTTATTTATCGCTTTAACTTATAATCGAACATCTTAAGATCAATAGAAAAGTAAACTTTCCATAGCCTAAAGTTTTTAGTTTATTATTTAGATATAAATGTACCACATCAATAACTTATAATATATATTGACTTATAATTTGTCATATTTCAAAGTATTTTTTTTCTATGATAATTTATAAACATAACTAACTAACTAACCATCACGCCGTCTCCCCGAAAGGGTGGGCAGAAAGAATGGACTGTCACACTTTTACTGATGCGGCACTCCATCCTTCTCTTTTCGCCCCGCGGGAGACGCGGTGTGATGGGTTGCGAACCTCATCGCCACCAATAGGCATCTCCCAAACTTTGAAAAATCATAATTCTCAATATTCACATTACCTATATTTAAAAAATATATATTTTAGTCGGGTTTTGATTTTATGATAAATCTTGGTCAAAAAGTATGCTTATGATAAATTGTCACAGGTTTTTTTCAGAATGTTTTTATGTATATACTCGTACTTTGCATAAATTAACATAAAATTTTAGACTATTAATATACACAAAACTCGTATATGTATTTTATAAGCTTACCTCAGAATTGTAAGACATTTTAAATTTTGCTTTATAGGAATACTATGTGTCTATTCAAAAGACTCTTACAGATATTTAAAAGCTTCTAAATCATACCAAAATAAATTTTAAGTATTTTATGAAAATGAACCTTTTAGAAATTGTCTAATTAGGGTATGAACATATTTTAATGACAAAATTATCCTAAAGGTTGAAAATGATATTTTATATATAACTTTAACTTTAACCTTTTGTATTTTTATGTGAAGTTTTCTTTGTATTGTATTTATAATATAATTTGGTCTTATAAAGTTAGGTATACGTTTTTTTTTATGTTTCATTTCAAATGATTTTAAGCTACTTATTTCAAAAAGATATTAGATGATAATTTAATATGCTGTTTGAAAAAATA
The DNA here is from genome assembly GCA_022606425.2 of Lepidostoma basale. Lineage (NCBI taxonomy): Eukaryota > Metazoa > Arthropoda > Insecta > Trichoptera > Lepidostomatidae > Lepidostoma > Lepidostoma basale. The sequence goes on along the minus strand of JAHDVF020000356.1, from coordinate 48,906 downwards.
TACTTATATCACCTAATCTTCCATTGATATGTATAATATTATTATGTTATAATATATTTAAAGGAGTTATATAGTTTGCTTGTTATTTTCCAACCTGTTAAATTATTTGTTTAGACATAAACGCCACAAGGGCTTTTATAAAAAATAATATGATTAGTCACAAAAGTTAGATGGACAACTCATTGCACCGACGACGGAATTTTTTTTATAATGTAGGTTCAAAAAACGAAAAATCGACTTATGTTGTTATAGTCGACTGATGTCGGTAAAGTCGACTTATGTCGATTTAGTCGATAAAGTCGACATATCTAAAACATCGACTTTGTAGGTTAAATCAATTTATGTCAGAAATTTAATTGTATCTCAATAGAGACGAAGATGCAAATTGGAAACTGAATATGGTTGATCAAGGTGTATCAACCATATTCAGTTTCCAATTTGCATCTTCGTCTCTATTGAGATACAATTAAATCATGAATTAAAAATCCACGGTGGGTGAAATCCAGTATTCGTATACAAGTATAAGTATACATTCACAAAAAAAAATATATATATGTATATACGAAGGATTTTTATATAAGTTCTTATGTGTATTTAATTTATATATAAATATAAAGTACGATATATTATATATATTTTTTATTTAATATTTGTAGTAATGTAGTTTGCTTACCTACTAGAATAGAAGAGCTTTTCATTCTGTCTGCTTTGTAGTTTGTAGTTGGTTTATGTGTAGTTAGTAGACGCAGGGTTGTCACTAAATGCTTCACATTGTACAATTACCATTTTATATATAAAGAAACATATTTTTTTGCTTTGTAGAACCCTCATAACATTTCATGCTTCATCTGATTGATACTATGTCGAAAACTTGATTATTAATTTTATCAAATATACATGTTAAATCAATAAAATGTAATGCGAATTTTCATAAACATGCAAAAATGTGTAATGTGACAATCCTGTTCGAAAAAAACAATGTGATGGGACCAATCGAATACAAATAAAATTAAAAAAAAATACAGCAATAATTTGCTTGAAATATGTCATATCAGAGTTTATTACAAAAATACTTATAACCTTTAAAATACAATTTATTACTTAATTTTTAAAATAAGTTGTGATTCACAATTATTTTTTAACTAATTAAAACACTATTTTTTTATAGAAAAGTCTTAAATCAAAGATTTAAATCAATGATATTAGATGAATAGCTCATTAGTATGAAGAAGGAATCTGATGTCCATCTGATTTGAATGTATTTTTCTCGGTATACTTCGAATATTAAACACCTACATAACCGGGAGAAGATATCCGTTTTTATCGTGAGAAGGTGTTAAAATTTCGAAACCTGTTGAGAAAAATAAACGAACAAGTGGAAAAATCAGTGTTTTAAATCAGTGTGTTAATCAGTGTGTTAACGCTTTAAGTTTATAAAAAAAATATTATGCTTCAGATTATCCATATATATTCTCTTTAGTATTTATTCAGTCAGAAAATATGTTCTAGAATTGCAATTCAAAATTTGAATGATCGTTTAATTATTCCATTTATGAATTTTTGGATTTTTTTATAATAACAAAGATTAACCTTGAAATCAGTTTGAAATTGGAATCATTTAACGATTTGTATTCGATTATCCCTTTGCTTTAATCACGCTTTATCACTTAACCCTCTAACGCACGCACACTCTGTTTCAATTTCTGGGCAACAGTCGGCCAGGGCAAGACCACATTTCTGACCGGTTTCGGCCTCGGATTTCTAGCGTTCGGCCTCAAGAAGCTGCTGCTACCGATCTTCATTGGAGCTCAGATCGTCAAGAGCGTGCTCATCGCCATGTTCCTGCCGAGCATCTTGGGAAGTCTAGGAAAAATCGTCGGAAAAGGTAAGATCTTTATTTTACATCATCCATTGTTTTGGCCGAAACACCACGTTACTTCAACATAATAACATGTTTAAATGTGAAACACTGTTATTACGTATCAGAATTTGTTTACACGAGTTTGTCGCGAAGGCTGTTTCGCCAACAAGTATTATAATATGTTGGCATCATCAAGTGTGACAAAGAACTCTTGTTGTTTGTTACGCCTGATGCCGTCAACATAGGTTAGCGAATAAGCTGTTGCGACAAACTCATGTAAATAAATTGTGATTCGTTATAACTGTGTTTAAAATTTAAACGTTTAATAAGATTGAAGTAACAAAGTGTTTATACTTAAACTTCTATAAAACTGATGGTGCCATAAATATTAAATTATACCTCGTGGCCGAGTGGTAAGTGCTTTGACTGCAAACCCGAAGGTCCCGGGTTCGATTCCCGGCGATGGCAGTGTGATTGTTATTGTTGTCTAGCGATATATTAGCTACCTATCACTTGTCACGAAAAACAATATGATAGCTATACCATTTACATCGATTTGGCTCGAGCTGTAATGATGTAAAGAGCGATTCAACAAAATAATAGTAATAATAATTAAATATTCGTTTTTTTATTGAAAAATTATATTTAACTCCATATTAAATAATTATTACGATTAGAAACGTCTGTTAATGCCTTAGACAGGCGTAACATCTCGTTAACGTGTTGTTTAACTGGTAAAATTTACAACTCAGATAGCCTTAGTTCACCATAATATTACCTACAATTTAGAAGTAAGGAACTAAAATAAAAAGTCTTCTAAAAGTTTAATTATTTTTTATGTGATTGACATGTTTTATATGTCTAAGGCATTATCAAACGTAATAAAACTTTTAAAATTTAGAATCATAAGTTTCTAGAAGTTTTATTATATTTTTCACGAAACATTGTTCAAGAAACAATAAATAAAAACGTTTGTATGATTTGTTCAAATATGAGCTGCAAATGCAGTCTGCCGCAGTGTTTTGTTTTTATAACCATGTTTTTTCCACTGCAAATATAGCCAGAGGTATTAAAGGGGTTGACATACAATCGCACGTTCTAAATTCGATTTTAACCTGTAAATTGCAGGGTTGTCCCAATTCTCCGGAGCGTCTGCCAGCTTCGGACAGCCGCACGTACAGATGGACGATTTGGATTACAAGGACGCGGGGTACGCTGAGGGGGAGGCGGGGTACACGTACCCCAATACGGACACCGTGGGGACAATCAACGCCAACACCCTCTATGGAGGGAAGGAGGACTTAGCTAACGTCGCCATGTCAAGGTGGGTACCTATTTTATATAAAAAATACTCCGTTGTTTTGGCCGAAAAACTATGATACATCCATATGATACATGATATTGGCATCATCAGATGTAACAAATAACCGCTGTACATATCGTTTATTCGATAATCGCGAATGTTTAGAAAATAATGAGACTAGGCGAAATTTCAATAGCGTCCAGTCTGCCGATGCCAGTTAGCCTGGCGAAACCGGTTTCTGTCGAAATAACCACAAAAAATTGAAGTTGTTAATAAAAAAAACGTTGTAACATTTTATGATCATTCAAAATGAACTTCCATCAAGAGATTTCAATAACATAATTATAGTATTTTTTCATGTTTTGAAAGTTGGAGAAACAATATAACGTCACCTGAGAGTAAAAAGGTTCCAACTGACAAAAGTAAAAAGCTGAGAAAAATGAAGTCAAAGTTTTGTTGGTTTCGGGTGTGTATCTTGGAATAAAGGGGTTTTGTTCCAATTTACAGAATTTTTTTATCGAGAAACGTGTAAATTTTGTCTGGCAACATTTGGAATAATAAAGTTCAAGTGTCAATGAATCCTTCTTCAGTGAATCGTGTGTTTTGAATGATCAGATGGAACTTGATTCTTTTCGTAACATCAAAATGACGATAATATTACATGTTTTTTTTAATTGTACGTATAGATAAGGTTGGTAAGAACCCTTTTCACGAAAAAAAGCCAAATGTGAAATTTTGTTAGTTGGAACCCTCTTACTCTCAGGTGACGATAAGCTAACCAAAATTATAAAATTTAGCATAATACAACCACCTAACATGGAACACATGGAAATTTGTATCAATCCAATACTTCTTATTCTTAAATAAATCTGACAATCTGTGGCAAAGAAATTATGTCTCCTGGGGTGATGAGGACGCCCTTGAGATGATTAATTCATAAAAATGGCGCTCTATAAATCATTAAATTTATTATTATTATTATTATTATTTGGCGATCACTACAACAAAGGTATCTCTATCCTGCGCCACTTGGAACAGGTTCTGAACTCTTGTTATTCCTGTCCACTCTTTGATGTCTGCAGCCAGGACAGCTGCCTTCTTGCAACTCCCCGACGTCCCTCCACTTTACCCATTAATATCAGACGAAGGAGGTGGTATTTTTCTCCCCTTGGGTGGTCTTAATCCAATACAATGAACAAAATTATAACTGTATTTTCCGAACTTGATTTTACAATCAATGTCATTTAAAGATTATTAAAAATATTTTATTTAAGTAGCTAGACATAAAATACATAAGAAATCTCAATTTAAGTACTATTAAAAATTTTATTGAAGCGATTTCCTCAGTAATGTACGTAGCTATTTTTTTTTTTGAATAATTAATTCACGTTTTATTGGTTCCAATCCTATCCAAGAAGTCTATTTCCAAAACCATAAACCGGAACCAGTATAAGATAATTGCATTTAAAGTCAGTACTTTGACCCGCTACCAGTTAACATTGAAAATGATTTCATTCCTTTTTAAAAAAATCCTAATTAATTACACCCAAAATAATTATTTGTTTATGTTCTACGCAGACAGTCAATTAGTCTGTCTCAACGAAAACTAATTTTAGTGTACTTTGAAAATTGAAAATAACGTTGTTTATAATCCACAAAAAAATCAAGAAACACGACATCTTCAGGTATAAATACGAGTATATAAAAAAAAACTGAACAAGTTAAAAAACATCGTTTTATTTAATTATTATTTAAAATGAACTTCCATCAAAAGATAGACTTTTTTTAAAATTGCAGTTAAAAATCGATACAATACAAATAAACAAAACATTTAAATTAAAAAAATTAACTAGGGCTAATTGCTATAAATAATAATTATTATTTTTTATCAGTGAGAACTACAATAATAAATAATATTAAACAATAATAATACATAATAAAATGATAATATAAAATTGGAATGTGTGTTACTGCCTTAGCTTTCAATTAATCAATTTGAATGGGGTTGTCTTCCCTTGACCGGGTGGATCCAGTTATATAGGGGTTGGGAATTTGACATCTATCAGTTACATAATATCGAAGCAAAATTTCACACTCCTTCTGTAATTTTCAAAATAGTTTTATGTTAAAATTTAAACAATCACTCAATTCACCAAAGTTTGTGAAAATAGACCTTACTTAGGAACTAAAGTTTATTATCGTAAATCCTCTCCTTATTTATCTTCTTCTTCCTCAGCCTATTCTTATCCACTGTTGGAAAAAGGTCTCCTCCATTCGCTTCCATATCATTCGGTCTTGGGCAGACTGCATTCAGATTATTCCAACATGTCTGTTCAGATCATCCTTCCATCGTAGTTGCGGTCGCCCTGCACTTTTCTTTGCCGTCCACGGTCTCCAAGTCAGCAGTATTCTTGTTCATTTTTCGTCTGAGCTTCTGGTTACGTGACCTTCCCATTGCCATTTTAGAGTCGCCATCCGGTGGATGATGTCTTTGATGGATGACCATTATTTCTTCTCTCACCGTATCTTTTCTAACTATGTCTCTTAGACTTATTCCTAACATGACTCTTTCCACGGCTTTTTGGATCGCTCGTAGTTTCTCGGCACTTTGTTTGGACAATGTCACAGTTTCATGACCATAAGTACCTTCATAGAATTTTTGTTAAATCCTCAGTTTAAATCCTCAGTTGGATAACGAACAAAGAAGTTTGTATTTATCTGAGAGAAAAATAATTTAGCTTTTTGTGTGACAAAACTCCTACGCACGACAATCGCCGTTGTTTTGAAATATGAAAGGCCTTACTCTTCGCGGGTTAAGCGAAAGCTGACAGAAGACGTAAAAGTCGATCAATTTCGAAGAGAATTAAACTTCCTTTAGTTTTAAAACCCATTAAGAACTTCGATGCCACAAACTTCTAAATCGGATTTCAAGTCGAAAGAAAATTAAAATTTGTTAAGTGGTACTTACCTGAAATAAATTCTTACGAATACTTCGCTTTAAGATTGAATTCAGGTATTTGTTTTTTATCTTAAAATTCGTTTTCCCCCATTTTTATATTCAATAAAATGTGAATATTAAAAAAAAACTTTTTTAATATTTTTTAAGATCTATAATTTTGTGATAGCATTCCATTTTGAAAAAAATAAGAACCGTTTTTAACATTACCATATTTAGTATTGAATAATATCTCAAAATATTAATTAAAGAAATTTATATTGACGACCTGCGTGTCAAATTGGCAAGAGCTCTGACTACCACACCGAAGGTTCTAGGTTTGATTCCCGGTGATGGAAATGATTGTTAGTAAATTTCAACAATATTTTCATTGAGATTGCGCATAAAAATTCACGCATCTGACCATAGATTTAAGATATCTGAAGAAAAAACATGCTCTTTGCTCGAATTAAAGTGAATAAAATTTTAGTGTGTGAACCATAGCTTCAAAAATGCCAATTTTGGCAATTTTAGTAAGTTATCCAAATTTATTATTATTATTAAGTACCTTCATTTGTTTCGGTGTCCCGGTTTGGGGGGGGGGGGGGGGAATAATGGTCACGTTAACTATCTGTATACATAATCCACAAAAAAACAAGGATAACGTGGCGCGATCAAATCAAGAAAATAATAAATGTCGACCACGTGAGGAGTCGAAGAAAATAACGTGCGTGCATTATACGATGTATTATTGTTGAGCAAGCGAGAGAAGAACAACAGGATTGAACAGTGTGGCTGACCATTATTTCTGTTTATCCCTTCTGAGAGTGTAAGTTAGTTAGTTAGTTACACGAAAGAAGTTAGGTAAATACTCGTATTTCATTCAAATAAAACCGTAAACTTTAATCCTTAACTATTTAAAAATGTACTGTTTTTCAACTTAAATTGGAACTCCTACGTATTTGAGCGTCTAACTCCTAAGACATTTATGAACGCCTTCTCAAATAAGCTCAAGTATCTTAACACATTGTATGCGGAGGTTTCATAATATTTGTTAATACAATATTTAGTTATTTAGAACTATTTAATATTTATGAAAACGTCTTTATTCTGGAAGTTTTATAAAAATTATATCAATGACATATTTCAACTATCGGCATTATAAATGTCACACATGATAATGCCTTAGGCAGGAAAAACATGTAATTTATATAAATTATAATGAAACTTCTAGAAAACAGATGTTTTCATTAGTATTAATTATTTAACATGGAGTTTTACATCATACTTCAAGAAGAATTTTTTGTTGTTGTTTTTTTCTCGTTTTATCAGCATGACAGGGAATTTTGTAAATATGCATATATAAATAAACATAATATATAAATAAATTTTTCTATAAGAGAAATATAGTTTTATATGTAAAAAATAATAAAAATTTAATTGTATCTCAATAGAGACGAAGACGCAAACTGGAAACCGAATATGGATGATCAAGGTGTTTACAGGACTTATGACCTGTCATTGGTTGGGTTAAGCGCACGCTTAATGTAATTACAACATTCCCCATTCCACATTTTGTTATTATGATCATGCATGACAAATTTTGACAGCTGTACATACGAGTATACTTCAAATCCATATCTATCTTCACCTGTCAGTGTTTAATTGGCCATCTATGTAGATTTGATTACACTTGTGAATCTTTTCAAGATATCTTTCTTTTCGTATACAAGTTTAAGTTATATTCACAAAAAATATAAAAAATAATAATCCCGTTTTCTGGTTCTCACCAGAAGACGGCAGCAAGCTACCGACACGACTTCTATATTAAAGTCAAGGGGAATAAAACTGAATCCACATTGTAAAATACTTGTAATACATTGTGTAGGGTTTTTTATTAAGAGCGCTCTAACTTTGAAATGAAATAAAACAATATTTTTAAGTGATATTGCCACAATTTTAAAGGACATTCAAAAATGTTTTTTTCATAAAACGTGTTTTATCGTTTTCTTTACATAATGTGTTAAGCTGTTGAACTAAATTTAGTATAATTAAAAACAGGAACCCTTCTTCAAATTTGTTTGTAAATCGATTATCCCTGGCGTTCATTCATGGAAGTAAATTGAAGTAAGGCATTTATTGTTGTAAGGCAAATACTTTAGAATTACAATAGTAAAATATTATTCAGTTGTTGATAAGGTTCATTTTAATTTAGTTTTAATGTTGCTCGGGTGAAGCTGAATTCTGTTATAATTTTTATTATTATTTTGTTGAATCACTCTTAATATCATTACGGCGAGAGCCAAATCGATATAAAGGCTTTATCTATCATAATGATCCTAATCACATCAAATCAAATCAGTTTATGTCATCAACAGATATTACAAAATTAATAAGTATGGAAAATTAATTATTACTGAGAACAGGTAAACTAATATATTACGTTTAGTATACTACCAGAAACGCATGAGAGATGGTTCGATATCAGGAAGACAGGATACTCTCCAGAATTAAGAATATTTGCCTTCTGAACGTACTTTCACTAATATGAAAGTCGTGTGATAGGTAGTATATCTTCTTCTTCTTCTTCAGCCTGTATTGACCGTCCACTCCTGGACGTAGGCCTCCTCTCGCATTTTCCATTATCTTATATTCTGAGCGATCCGCATCCAGGCACTTCTCGCATTTCTCTGGATATCGTCGCGCCAACGCAACTGTTGGCGCCCAACTCCACGCTTTGCCGTCCTTGGCCACCAGCACAGCAGTCGCCTTGTCCACTTTTCATCTGGATCGCGAGCGACATGTCTCGCCCATCGCCACTTGAGGGTTGCAGTCATCTTGATAACATCCGAAACTATTGTCCTGCCAGCTAGCTTATCTATCGACATTTTATCGTCACGATAATTCTACACCAGACCAAAGACAGTGTGACAATCACACTGCCATCACCGGGAATCAAACCCGGGACCTTGGTGGCCATGAATATATTAATACACATAGTGTTCGTTTAATTTTGTGTATATAAATTTTGTCTGTTCTCTTGCGTGGAGTTTGGTCATAGACCCTCAAAATCAGCACTATAAAGAAGTTAGAGGAATTCAAAATGTGGATGCATAGTAGAAAGCTAGGTATTTCATGAACCGATATATTTAGCAATGTAAGTGTGCTACACAGAACAAGAGTTGATAGACAAGCTGGAAGGTGTCCTACCTAGGGCATGTGCTTAGAGCAGAGAAATACGTGTTCCTGCACCTAATCGTAAAGGATCAAAATAGAGGATAGTCGAGATGTGGGGAGAAGAGAAAGAATAATAAATTGTGTATGGTGTTTTTCAAAAAATAAAAATAAAATGCTTATTATTAATCTTAAATGAAAGAGCTGAAAGGGTTGGATGTAGGTGCCAAAATGAGCGGAGTGTGAGTAAGCTGTCTCTTGTATGCAGATGACGCTGTCCTTCTTGCAGACAATGAGCGTGAATTACAAGTCCTGGTGAATAGTATGTATGAGGTATGCATGCGAAATGATCTGATGATGAATGTGAATAAGTCCAAGTTTTGAAAAAAAAAATCATGACATTCTGCAACATGAGCGTGAATGGTGAAAATTTGGAGCTAGCAGATGAGTTCGTGTATTTGGGTAGTATGTTTACAAAGATGGGTGAGTGGAGAGGGATGTTGAAAGAAGGGTTGGGGCAGGCAACAAAGTGAATGGTGCACTTAAAATTGTCATCGCAAACAAAAACCTATCCAAAAAAGCTAAAATGGCAGTGCACAATGGTGTTCTTGTACCGACCCTTATGTATGGAAGCGAGGCATGGAACTGGCAAAAAGAGGATGAAAGTAGAATAAATGTAGTAGAAACGAGATCTCTTAGACGAATATCTGTATACTCTGTGTATGATAGAGTGTCTAATGAAAATATAAGAAGTGAATGCGGTGCGAATGATGGTGTTATGAAGATGGTTTGGACACATTAAAGAATGAATGGTAAAAAAATTATATGTTAACGATGTGAATGGAACTAGAAATAGAGGAAGACCTAGGAAAACGTGGCACGATAAAATAAATCGAATATTGAATATCGGCCACGTGAGTAGTGAGAGAAATCGACGCACGTGCATAACACGATGTATGAATGTTGAGGAATCGAGAAAAATATGTCAGGAAAGAAAAGTGTGGCAGTCCATTATTTCTGCCTACCCCTTCGGGGGGTCGGCGTGATGGTTAGCTTGTTAGTTAGTTAAATAATAATAATAAATATGTTTTCAACTAACTCGTTTTTTTATGCTGCTCTAATTTTATTTTCAAATATTTAACGATTTTTTTTCCATTCCATAAGTATAAGAACGAACTAATGATATCGTTAGCTAAACTCTGGCGAAAAATTGGCAAAAAATGTTTAACAAAGCTTGGCTTTTTGAAATGATGCGATGAAGGATTTATGTAATTACGACAAAGAAGAAAGGAGACAAATTCTTCTGATTTTTTGTAGAAATAAAAATGCACAAAAAATGATAGCTTGGGGTAATGTATTATGATTTTAAAAATTCCGTTAATTCTAGTAATATTCTAATTGAAGTACAGTGTAGTTTTTTAAAAATATTTACAAAATCCTAAGTAATAGATATAAAATCAGACGCCGTACCAGGGTTGCTGGCGTCATGGACCGAGTGGCAAAATTGAAATGGAAATGGGCTGAATACTTGTCTAGACAGTGTGGCAACAGATGGGCACCCAGGATACTCAGTTGGAGACCATGGGCAAATAGGCGAAGTGTCGGAAGGCCACCGATGAGATGGACCCATGACATTGTCAAAAGAGTTGGAAAATCTTGGATGCGAAGGGGACAGGATAAGGACGAGTGGAGGAAATTGGAAGAGGCCTATATCCAGCAGTGGAGGGAAGAAGGCTAGCAAAGAAAGAAAGAAGAAATAAGTTATAGGACATATTGAGGGACGACGTGGACTTGGTAGAAGGCAGTTGTTTTAGCTGTGGAATATAAGGGGATTGGACAGAAGTGAAGAGATTTGAGAACTTGTTCCATGTTTTCGCTGCTGTGATCGCCAAAGTCGTGGGGACCTGACCCGCCTATCTAGACGATGTTGACGTTGATATACGAGTTTACCTAACTAATTTACCATCACGCCGTTTCCCCGAATGGCTGGGGAGAGAGAATGAACCGCTTCTCCTCTACATTTATAAATCGTAACATGCACGCTCGTCAATTTTTTAGACATTAAATGTGATCGCCTTTTAGTATTTGATTAATTGTCATGCTATGCTTTCCTTGGTCTTCCGCGGCTTCTCTTTCCACCAACACTGATTATATACGACATTATAACTATTCTTCTCTTGTCCATACGTTCCACACGTCCAAACCATCACAAGGAAACACTAACTAACAATCACGCAGTCTTATCTGATACACTTATCTCGCTTCTTCAACATCAATGCATCGTGTCATGCACGCACGTGATCCATTTTTAATTTAATTTATTTTTCATCTGCTTTATGTTGATTCATTTTTATAATATTTAAAAGTAAATCTATATTGTATACGTCTATCATCGAGAGAACGATATATAAATCCGTTTGTTTGCATAAGATTAAAATTTTGGGAAACCTCTTTTTCGAAAATACAAGGAGAAAAACAGTCTGATGACATGAATTATGAATCAAGCGAGAAGTTATACTTGTTACCATCTTTAGCAAACCGATTCAGACTTACCCCGTCCAAAAAGACGGATAGCTTTTAAACCTTTTAATTTATTTTATCACGCACTTAAAGTGACAAATCTTTGTAAAACATCACAAAGGAAATGCGGTAAATCCAGTTTAACCATCGACTTATCTCGCTGATTAAAGATCTGAGTGGAAATGACTAAAAACCGAAATAAATGTGTTTTATGTCTAATAATAATTAAATAAAACGATGTTTTTTTTAACTACTTCAATTTTTGTCTTTATTTCAACAGCGACTGGTTTCGCCAGGCTCGCTTATATCGACAGACTGATGAAACCCTTATAAACTGACTCCTTTATATGGATACATACAGATCAGGGGTGGTAAACATGATTGTATACAAAAATATTATTTAAATAATTATGTAAAATATATAAAATATGGTATTCTTCTACCGACCCTTATGTATGGAAGCGAAGCATGGAACTGGCAAAAGAAGGATGAAAGTAGAATAAATGCAGTTGAAATGAGATCTCTTAGAAGAATGTGTGGATACTCTGTGTATGATAGAGTGCCGAATGAAAATATAAAAAGTGAATGCGGTGCGAATGATGGTGTCATGAACAAAATAATGAAAGGATCATTAAGATGGTTGGGACATATTGAAAGAATGAATGAAGAAAGAATGGTAAAAAAATATATAATAATGATGTAAATGGAACCAGAAATAGAGGAAGACCGAGGAAAACCTGGCACGATCAAATAAATCAAATATTGAATGTCGGCTATGGGAAGAGTCAGAGAAATCGACGCGCGTGCATGAAACGATGTATGAATGTTGAGGAATCGAGAGAAATATGTCAAGAAAGAAAAGTGTGGCAGTCCATTCTTTCTGCCTACCCCTTCGGTGAGACGGCGTGATGGTTAGTTAGTTAGTTTTGTAAAATTTAATGAAATAAAATATAGGTATTTAAGTTATTAAGGAGGATTCGTTTTCAATATAACGGAATTAAATTTTTATTACAGCTGACATATTTATATATAAGGTTTGAAAATGTATAATTTTCATTAAATATAACCGAATTTAAATACAATGTCATATTTTGGTCCGTTAGGTTGGCGTCCCCTTTTGTTTGTTTTTGAGTTGCAAAGGTCTGGAATCGTATCATAAAGTCGAATCATCTCTCATGCGTTCCCAGTATTTAATATAATCGTTTACCTGTCCTCAATATATACCTTTAACCTTAATCATAAAATTTGATTTGATTGAATTTTTTATATAATTTTTCTTCATTCACTGTTTTCACGTTTACAGATAATTCCCTTGACCAAATAATAACGAAAGTAAAAATAAATATGTAAAACATATTTTTTAAATTTACATTTATTTAAAATCCACATGTTTGTGAATTCGGACGGTTTCGGCAGCTCGCTGCCAAATCCTGGTCAGGTGCCAAAACTGGTGGAAGACATAGACACTAGTCGATTTTAACTTAATATCCACGTCCATTATTCCATTAGTCCATTATTTTAACCTAACCTTCCGGGGAGACGGCGTGATGGTTAGTTATATTTCTATTAAAGGGGAACATCAATATTTGAAAAAAATGTGATACTTATAAGTTCTACAATACAATACAACGAGATAATTAGATAGTAGTATAGAGATGAGACAGTTAGATAAATAGAAAAAAGATAACATAAGATAATGATGAATAGCATGCGAACTGGATGACCCAGACATAAAAGAAAATCAAATCGTTAACGTCAACAACTCGTCACCTGAGAGTAAGAAGGTTCCAACTGACAAAAGTAAAAAGCTGAGAAAAATGAAGTCAAAGTTTTGTTGGTTTCGGGTGTGTATCTTAGAATAAAAGGGTTTTATTCCAATTTCCAGAGATTCTTTTACCGAGAAACGTGTAAATTTTGTCTGGCAACAGTTGGAATAATAAAGTTCTAAGTTTAAATGAATCCTTATTCATTGAATCGTGTATTTTTAATGATCAGATGGAGCTTGATTCTTTTCGTAACATCAAAATGGCGATACTATTACGTGTTTTTTTTATTGTACTTATATTTAAGGTTAGTAAGAACCCTTTTCACGAAAAAAAGTCAAACGTGAAATTTTGTTAGTTGGAACCCTCTTACTTTCAGGTGACGAACTGTAAAAATTCAAAGTTAACTTAAATAATATTTTAAAATTAATGAAGGTACTTATACTTTTGGTATCGATATAACCTTTACACCGGCGCCCATGGAAACGACACAAAGTCTGCTAAAAAATTTCAACACAATGGCAAAGAAAGTATCAGAGATGAGGCCTTTGTTATTAGGCCCATCCTTACAAAACAGGCTTGCCATTGTTACGAAGAAGAAGAATTTTAAAGATAATCATATTGATTATACTAACTAACTAACTAACTGCCAAAACCCCACTTCTCTGGAGTGGTAGACAGAGATAATAGACCGCCACACAATTCTATCCTGAACACTCCTGTACTTCCTACACAAACCATGTCGAAGAATTGAGGAAAAGGCAGTACAACAACAAACAAACAAACAAAACCATCACGCCGTTTCCCCGCAGGGGTAGGCAGAGATAATGGACCGCCACACTACTCTATCCTGGCACACCTCTCTAGCTTCTTCCACATTCATACATCGAGTCATACACGCACGTCGATTCTTCCGGCTTCTGACATTACCAACTTTTAATATTTGATTAATTTGGTCATGCCATGTTTTCCTCGGTCTACCTCGCCTCCTTACTCCATTTACATTGTTAACGTATACTTTTTTAACCATTCTTTCTTCACTCATGCGCTCCATATGTCCGAACCAACGAAGCGAACCTTTCATAATTTTGTTCATAATACCTTCTTTCGCTCTACACTCTTTCCTAATATCAGCATTTGAGAGGCAGTACAAGTGATTATTAATAACAAAATATAAATAATGGTGTTCTTGTGCCGACCCTTATGTATGGAAATGAAGGATGGAACTGGCAAAATATGGATAAAAGTAGAATAAATGCAGTAGATATGAGATCTCTAAGACGAATGTGTGATAAATCAGTATATGATAGAGTTTCAAATGCAAGTATAAGAAATGAATGCGGTGCGAATAAAAGTGTTATAAACAAAATAATGAAAGGGTCGTTAAGATGGTTTGGACACATAGAAAGAATGAGTGAAGACAGAATGGTGAAGAAGGTATGTGTAAACGACGTGAACGGAGCTACAAATAGAGGAAGACAAAGGAAAACATGGCACGATCGAATCAATCAAATATTAAATATCGGTCACGTGAGGAGTCGGAGAAATCGACGTGCGTGCATGACAAGATGTATGAATGTAGAGGAGTTTGTCAGGACAGAACAGTGTGGCGTTTCATTATTTCTGCCTACCCCTTCGGAGAGACGGTGTGATGGTTAGTTAGTTAGTTAGTTAAATATACACTTACTTACTTACTTACTTACTTAAACAGCCGTTGTCGTCTACTACTGGACATAGGCCTTCCCCATACTCGACGTATTCCTGTCTTGTGGTTTTCGCATCAAATCACCAGCAAATTTTAGAATATCATCGTACCATCGTGTAAGGAGTCTCCCTCTGTTTCTTTTGTCTTCGCGGTGTCTCCATTCCACTACCCTTCTGGTTCATCTATTCTGGCAACATGTCCCGCAAATGACCATTTGAGCTTATCCACCCTTTCGACGACATCTGTTACTCTCAACCTTCTACGTATTTCAGTATTTCTTATCCGGTCTAAATGTTTTACATGAAGCATGTATACATACATTATTTCATTTATATACATACCCATACATATAATTCTGAAATACAAATTAATATACATTATAAAAGAACGGTTATGAAAATTATAATTAAATGGTAATTTTAAGAGGCGAAAAGATAATAATAAGAGAGATAAAAACTATAATTGTCAAAAGCAAAAAGTTTTAGAATATTTTAAATATAATTACATTATTTATAAACCCATAATAACCTACGGAATCGAAACAAGAGCAGACACTGTCAGAACCAAACATCTCTTAAGAGTAGCAAAAATGAGAACATTGCGACCTATTGTGGGGAGAACCCTTAGAGATAGGATACCCAATGAAGAAATTCGCAAATCCTGCAAAGTTGAAGTCATGGTGAGATGGAGTAGGTAGAGAAGATTGGGGGACTACATCGAGAGAATGGTTCCAGCAAGAATTCCTAAAATCGTGATGCACAAGACTCCAGAGGGCCGTCGACCACCAGGACGACCAACAAAGAGATGGAGAGAAGGCTGGTCGTCTTCATCACAGGAAGAAAGTTGATATCCCGCATAAATTTAATAGTTTATAATGTTAAAGTATCATAGTGTTTCGGCCAAAACAATGGACAATTATACTATTTAATATCATCAGGTAAAATAGCTTCGTTGAAGTGGCATTGGGCAGGCCATAAAGCGAGGACAACGGATCGGGGGGCCAGATGCACCCTGGAGTGGCGACCGAGAACCGGCCGCAGAAATCCGGCCAGACCACAATTAAGATGGCCTGGTGATATCAAACTAATGACCCAGAGTGGCAAGGGATAGAGAGTTGTAGAAGTCGGAAAGTGTGGCTATACTGGACGGGTAATGGCTGATGAGGATTTATTTATTTATTTTGTAATTGACGGAATAAATTCCATTACATTTTTGTGGATATACTCGTAGATAATTGACATAAATCTAATAACGTTTCAATACAGTAATAGTAAAAATAAGCGTTAGACAAGTTAATACGATTTTAAAATTAAGAGCATTTAGATCATTAAAGAAGGAAGGATTATTAAATAAATGAAGTAGAAATGAGTAATATGAATACACTTTTAATAATTTGTTTTCAAATCAGAGAAAAACCTATGAAGAAATAAATATAATGAGGAGGGGAGAAAAAGCAGGGATATGAGAAAGTGTGCGCGAGGACGAATATACTGTTGAGACGGTGAGTCATGCACATTAGGGAAAAATTATGGCTAATTTATAATTCAGATTTTAATGGCGGACAAGGGAGCTCAATTTTATTTTTTCGTTTTTTATTTTTTGAGGAATATTTAAAATTATTTTCAATGAGGAACATTGCTAGAATGGGACTATGGGATTGATTAGTTTGAATATTAATTAAGGGTAGATTGTTTTAAGGGCTTTCTTAATTTCTAATACTTCCAAATTACGAGTACATATCTAATTTTATTTTCAGGTCAAAATGTTTAAGATATATGTGATTAGTCTTTAACAGATGATTGGCGAACTTCGAGAAACCGTTACTATTTGGACATCTGAGATGTTCCTTCACCTTTATATTTACATTTCTAGAGGTTTTACCTACATAAAATGCATTTCAATCATTAGATGTCAAGATATGACATCTAATGATTGGGATGCATTTTATGTTGGTAAAACCTCTAGAAATGTAAATGTAGGGGCTCGCTACTGTATATACAAAGTATATAAAAAGAAAAAAAGACAAATAAAACATCTAAAACACAAAATATGAAGAATATAGAAGAAACTATTTTTAAAGCTCCGTTCACTTTGTGTCTCGGGCGTCCTCTACATTCATTCATCGTACCATGCACGCACGTCGATTATTCTGACTTCGAATGTGGCCGCCTTTTAGTAATTGATTAATTGAGTCATGTCATGTTTTTCTCGGTCGTCCTCGGCTTCTTTTTCCACTCACGCTGCTTGTGTAATACTATTTAACCATTCTGCTCTCATTCATTCGATCCATATGTCCAAACCATCTCAGGGATCCTTTTTTAATTTTATCCATGATGCAGTCATCTGCCTTACATTTGTTTTTTATTTCATCGTACGGTATTCTATCATACAACGTTTTCCAAAATATATGAGGATGATAAATCTTTAGTAAAAACATAACAATACAAAAAAATATTTAATTAAATGAGGTTGAGTGAAATTTCGTTCACAGATTAAGTCAATTTTGGTTCAATTCGATTGGAAATAATATTGTTTTGTTACCTTATACATCAACAATCAAATTCCTCTAGTTTCCTTTAGAGTTTAGCTCCTGCAGAATAGTAGGGATTTATATAATAGAGTAGACGCCTTTATCTCGACGGAAAGGGTATTTCGGGCTCTCGATTCACAATAGAGTAATAAGTCATGACATAATGAATAGCCAAGATAATCATTCAGCCCATAATACATAGACTTTACTTTAAATATGTTTGTCTCGCGATCCACTTACCAGCAAAACACATCACAATAGTGGTTATAGAATCAACTTTGTTTTAACCCTTATCTTGGTTTGTTTAAACCGTCGCGTTGCCATGTGGTAAATTGAGTTTCCACTGCCAATTTAAAGTTGATTTTCTTAAAACCTATGGACCCTAATAATATAAAAAAAATTGTAATCCTCCATTGAAGTGTTTTCAATATTTCGTAATAAAAAAAAAAGCAAAAAATTACTTCCTTCATCCCAAAAAAAAATATTTTCTAAGACTGCCCTCACCTTCATTCGTGTTAAGGTAGAATTTGTTTTGCTAATATTTACAACTTTATCAAAAGTGACCAATACTTACTCGCTGTTTTGAACGTATTATAAATTATATCTTTGACCTTTTCAATATGTACGTAATAATACCACTGTGGACGGAAACGCAGGACGCAACTTAATAATATCAGAACTGTGAAAATATTAACACTTTACCAAAAGGGACAAATATTAATACGTACTCGTTGTCTTGAACGTACTATACATTTTGCCTAGGTGCCTTTATCCTCGCCCCGCCGGCCGCGGCGCGCAGACAAGTTTATACCCGATGTCCAGTCGCCCGTATGCTGTGACGCATTACATATCAGAAATCGCATGGTTCCAGAAAAAAATTAATAATGATATGTTTTTCAAATAATCCATGTATGTTATAGATATCGATCTATTCCTAATGAAATTCCCTACAAGATGACATAAATTAAATTTTGATTCATCTAGTCATATGCTTGATATTTAGATAAAGTTAGCGGTAAACTGAACTTACCACATGGGAGCGAGCGTTTTGTTTTGAACACGGTACGTTAAGGGTTAAGAAAATCTAAGTTCTATGTATATTATGATTTACATAGAAATATTTGAATTCATTCAGTTACAGCAACATACCTTCGATTGTCTTTATGCTTTACTCCACATGTGTATTTGAGTATTGCTGAACTGCTGAACATGATCGCTTCGGAGATCAATGTCTTTCATATTCGTAATGTCTTTTGAGTTAATAAACTGATTTGATTTGATTTGAAAACTGTTTATGATAGTGTCAAATAAAAATATAAGAAATGAACCCGGTGGGAATGAAAGTGTTATGAACAAAATATTGACACACGGAAAGAATGAATGAAGAAAATATAGTAAAATAAGTATATCGTCACCTGAGAGTAAGAAGGTTCCAACTGACAAAAGTAAAAAGCTGAGAAAAACGAAGTCAAAGTTTTGTTGGTTTCGGGTTTGTATCTTGGAATAAAAGGGTTTTATTCCAATTTCCAGAGATTTACCGAGAAACGTGGCAATTTTATCTGACAACAGTTGGAATAATAAAGTTATAAATTTAAATGAATCCTTCTTCAGTGAATCGTGTGTTTTAAATGATCAGATGGAACTTGATTATTTTCGTAACATCAAAATGACGATACTTTTACATGTTTTTTTTAATTGTACGTATAGATAAGGTTAGTAAGAATCCTTTTCACGAAAAATAGCCAAATGTGAAATTTTGTTAGTTGGAACCCTCTTACTCTCAGGTGACGATAATATGTTAACGATATAAACGGAAATAGAAATAGAGGAAGATCTATGAAAATGTGACACGTACAAATATATCAAATATTGAATGTCGGCCACGTCAAGAGTCGTATAAATCATTCATTCATAGTAATTATTTAATATGGAGGTATACATATTATTACAAGGAACAATTATTGAAAAAAAAATGATTCATAAAATAAATAATTTAATTGTATCTCAATAGATACGAAGATCCAAATTGGAAACTGAATATGGTTGATCAATGTGTTTACATAACTTATGACCTGTCATTGGTTGGGTTAAAGTACAACTCAATGCGCCATTTATGAGGATTTTGATTATATATGTTAATATCTTAGATTAATCTATATAATCTACATACTAACGCCATCTATGAAGATTTATGTTTATTAAGCATTAAGCAGAACATCTTTTAAACACAGTGTGAAAGGCTACCCCGCCATTAGCGCATTGTTAGAAGCCGCCTGGAGATGTCACTCCTATCTATATGCCAAACTTAAACCAGATATGTATTACAATATTTTTTGAATGTATACATATACTTATCATAAGTTGACAGGTATATATATCGTATACAAGTATATGTATACATTCAAGAAATAATTCATTTAAAAAAGCCTTTATATGCAATGAATGAGTTGGTCTATTTTATTATATTTGAACATTTATTTTTTTCGTGCTTAATATAAATCAAGTTATATATTTTGTTTACTATTCCATTGCAGGTTTGGTCCAGGAGGAGCTAAAGTGACATATCTCCCGAGTCCATCAGATAACTACTACAGAACTGCATATAAGAAACAAGAAGACTATAAGGTAATTGTATTTTTTTTAGATAATTTTAGCATTTGCAAACATACGAGTTTTTTTACCTTTGTGATTATATCACACAGTTGAAAAAGCCATTAATAATAATCTCACTCATATACAATATATGCGTGTTTTATAAAGGTTAGTAGAAATATGTCTCTTTGAGATATTAAAATTTCAAATCATTCTATGAAATGTTGGTCGAAGAGGATTCTGAGAAACTTCCTTTTCTCCTTTTAGACCCTTGGCCTGTCAATTACTAGGTAGGCAAAATCATATGTAGATGTGAAAGTGTAATGTAGAATTGAAATGGTCCGTGGTACGCTAAACAAAATTAGGACAACTTTCTGCGATGATGAACTAAATCTGAAACTTGATGAGAATGTTGGAGTGTTATGTTTGGTCTGCCCTATTGTATGGTTCAAAAATCTGGAATCTGAAGGTACATATTATGAACCGGTTAGATGCATTCGAAATGTAATAACACAAAAAAAATATTTGTATACCGTGCACAGATTTGATCAGATGTCCTGAAGAGAGCTCATTGCAGTGTCTGCCATCTGAAAATATTTTCTATCTTGCAGATTTTTGCTATTGTCGTCAGCATCCACATCTCTGCCACCAAAAATATAATCTCATTGTTATTTTTTTTTTGGGGCTACATTCAAATGTGTGATTTGGCCTCATCTTCAATAATCCTCAATTGGCTCCTGTATCTGGTCATTCATTTTCATTTTCTATCTTCTATTCTATAGAGGTTTCTTTTAGTTTTTTTCGATGCAGTTATGTTATATGGTTTTGTGGGTCTGACTTTTGGACTATTTTTAAGGCGGCATCCATCTGCAAATATCTAAAGTTTTATGTCATCAAGAATTTTTCTCCAATGATCAGTCATTAGAAAAGTCTACCACAGTCACGAAAATAACAGAATCCAATATTTTTTTTCGATAATCAGTACTTCTAGCTCGTGGTTTCTTTTGATTCATTATGTCCGATCCTCCAGTCTATGTAAACTTTTGTTTTTGATATATTTTTTTTAAATACTGGCAGATGCTTTCTTCTCTCTGCGTTTAATACCATGTTTAAATTGCGTTTAATACCAAATTAACAATGATGTGGCTGTATACAATGGAAAATATAATTATTGGGGGGAGTCCAGAAAATAGAAAGTGTATCCTGGAACTCATTATGATTTTTTTTAAAATTTTTTTACCTCGTTAAGGAATACTAAATGCAATTATATAAATCAAATTAGTTATTTGAGGTAAAAGAGTAACACGCCCAAGTATAGCCACATTTGATAATGCCTTAGAAGGGCGAAACATGTCATACCCCCCCAAACATATAATAAAACTTCTAGAAAAACATAAGTTTTTTTCAAACAACAATAAATACTCCCTTATTTTTAAAATAGTGTTTTTAATATAATAATATTTTAAAAGTAATTACTCCCTGACTTGTTTTAAACATACTTATTATCAACTAATTAATACGAATAAAAACATCCGTTTTCTAGGAGTTTTTATTTAATTTAATGGAAACTAAGTCTCGCATTACCAAATACGTCTGATTGTCATTCCTGAAAGTATTGCATAACTTCTAGAAAACGGACGTTTTCATTCGCATTTATTATTAATTTTGGTATTTTACATTATTGCTCAAGAAGCAATAAATTGTCATCATTTTATTTATAAAGATATTTTTGATTTAATTAATTGATGTTTAAGATTGTGGCGATAGCTGTTTCGTAATTTAATAGTGGCATTATCGGTTGTTTATATCACATTTTTGTAGTTCAGCAGTTTTTCGGCCAAAACAATATATAATTTAATTAATAGTATAAGAATCTATTTACAATTCATTATCATGCTTCAAACTTTACATACAAAATACATTTCAGGGAAAAATTAGGTTTATAGGATGAATCGTATTCAAAAAGTTCAAATTGAAGTCATATTCAAAGTAATAAATTTAATTACATTATATGTTGCACATAAATTGTTAAAGTTTTAAATTTCTGCGATATTTCTAGTCGTAAACAAGAAACGTATGTATAGCAGTAATTTCATATCGCTGGAGGCACACTCCGTTAACTTTTTGAATAAAACTAAAAACAAATATCTCGTATGTTTCCCGCGAAAACCACATTCCATTTCATATCATCACCTCACCCTATCCACGCGCTACGCCTACACATCGAGGGGTCGTTTCACAAAAAAAATTAAAATCATTTTGAAGTATAGCAGATTTTACTTTATTGTCATTTAACAAGGTGTTTTGAAAGTTTTCATCCTTAACTAACTAACTAACCATCACGCTGTCTCTCCGAAGGGGTAGGCAGAAAGAATGGACTGCCACACTTTTCTTTCCTGACATATTTCTCTCGCTTCCTCAACATTCATACATCGTGTCATGCACGCGCGTCGATTTCTCTGACTCCTCACTCCTCACTCCTCACACCGACATTCAGTATTTGATTTATTTGATCGTGCCACATTCTCCTCGGTCTACCTCTATTTCTGGTTCCATTTACATCATTAGCATATAATCTTTCATCATTCATTCTTTCCATATGTCCAAACCATCTTAATGATCCTTTCATTATTTTGTTCATGATACCATCATTCGCACCGCATTCACTTCTTGTATTTTCATTCGACACTATCATACACAGAGTATCCGCACATTCGTCTAAGAGATCTTATTTCTACTGCATTTGATCTACTTTCATCCTTTTGCCAGTTCCATGCTTCGCTTCCATACATAAGGGTCGGTTTTCATCCTTACGTTTCAGGATAATTATCTTCCACAGCTTAGCACGATTGTTTTATCACCAGACATGCAGAACCAACCTGCCTCTGGTGATTCCGACCAATAGTCTTTAATAACGAAATAATGATCACAGTTACCCATTTCAACAGACTTATGAGGGAATTCTTTGAGAACTCCGTCATCTTGGAGGGTATGAAGCTTCATTTTCCAGATGCTTATCTCCAACAGCGTCAGCACAGGCTGTTAAATCTCACAATATGCAGAACCACCCTGCCACTGTTGATTTCAGTGGGAAGAGAAATCAAACAGCTGAACATGATCGTTACGAAAATCAACATTTTGATGAAACAATGTTGGAATTGAATAACAAAGATGTTAATGTTCAACTCTAATTCATTTAAAGTGGAATACTGTTGTTTTTTAATTCCAAGGTTATTACGATTCAATTTCATAGTGTTAATTCCTTAATTTT
The DNA here is from genome assembly GCA_022606425.2 of Lepidostoma basale. Lineage (NCBI taxonomy): Eukaryota > Metazoa > Arthropoda > Insecta > Trichoptera > Lepidostomatidae > Lepidostoma > Lepidostoma basale. The sequence continues at coordinate 25,252 of JAHDVF020000356.1, read as the reverse complement.
CAATAAACTGAAACAGTGTTCAATGGAAAATACTCTTATTACAAGAAATGGAAAGTATTCAACCAGTTCTGACAGGTTTTTCACATTTACAGGGCATTATCAAATGTTAAATATAAAAATTGACATTTGATAATGCCTTAATAAAAGGCAAAACATGTTATTACCATGAGCTATAATAAAAAAAATAGTAAGAAGACTTTTTCATCAACGGAAGAAAGTATGATACACAAAACCTTAAACAATCACTCTGTTGTTTTCGATATATGGAATACACAGATAAATAAGGAATGGTTAAGAAAGTATACATTAACGATATATATGGATTGAGTCGAGGAAGATCGAGAAAAACACGCCACGATCAAATTAATTCATTCTAAAAATTAGGCCATGGTAAAAGTCGTAAGAATTGACGTGCGTGTATTACTCGCTGAATTTGAAGGAAGCTTAATTGGTGTATAAGGATATAATAGTACGGCGGTCCAGAGAAATGTCGCTATGGTTTTGTTTGTTTTGAAAGGAATTGGACTTCAATGTAAATACCCAAAAGATAAATTAAATTGAAATAAATATCTGATCGATCTATATTGCACTATTTAATCAGCTTCACGGGAATCGTCTTCGTGGAAGACCTCGTGAAATATATAACAGCTAGGAATCCACCTCACAGAAGGAGAACAGACCACATAGATCTACAACAAGGAGGAAGGGGAAGAATATGTTATCGGTAATATTTGGCGTGTTAGTGGCTTGTAGAATACTCGTCATTAGACGTTTTGGAGACAGTCACGTATTTCATCTTCAGTGCTGTTGAGCTAGTTACTATCATGAATATGAAGTCTGCAATGATTTTGAAACGCAGTTCGAACAGGATCTAAGACACGAATATACTTATGAAATTATACTGATATGGTCGATTCAATTTATTTCTGCTTTGGACTATTTTTCTCTAAAATTGAACTTGAAACATACTGTATTTATCCAACTTCGGGGTATGTCGTTATTTTAAATTCGACTCCATTATAACAATATCGGGCACTTCTCTAACCTAACACGACTGAATTCATTTGCATATTCATTTTTATTTTTTTCCATTCCGAGTTAATGTTTGCAATCTCAAATTTATTCGTATTTTTCAAAAAATATATATTTTTACCACTAGCCACGAGTAACTCACAAACTTACAAACCAGCATGCCCTCTCCCCGAAGGGATAGGCATGAATGAATGGACTGCCATACTCTTTTATCCTGGCATACTTTTCTCGCTTCCTCGTGTTGGAGAGGGTTCAGAAAAGTTTTCCGAGATATCTCTACATGAATTTTAGTAGCTATCCGTGACTGCCATACTCTTTTATCCTGGCATACTTTTCTCGCTTCCTCGTGTTGGAGAGGGTTGAGAAAAGTTTTCCGAGATATCTCTACATGAATTTTAGTAGCTATCCGTGGCTTTATCCCGCTGCATTCCTTTTGGGCATACTGGGTACCAATAGTCTACAGATAAGGAGGGATGGGTCCACACTTACCCATTTCTTCTAACTTATCAGGGGATTATTTGAGAAATTCGTCATCTTGGAGGGTATCAATCTTTATAATCCGGTTGGATTTCTTCGATTGCGTTAGCACAGACTCTCTTATCTCCTAACATTCAGAATCAACCTTCCTCTTATGATGCCGGTGGGAAAAGCAATCAAACTGTAATATGAACGCTTCGGAGATCGTCGTCTTTCATATTAGTGAAAGTACCTTCAGAAGACAAATACTCTTGACTTTAGAGAGTATCTTGTATTCCTAAATTCAAACCATATCTCATGCGTTCCTGGTATTATACATTAACAATATTTTACCTGTTCGCTATAGATGACTTTAACTATATTTTTTTTGTTTTTGAAATATTTTTTGAGAAAACAAACTGATTTGATTTCAAGGTTCAAACATCGTGTCAAGCACACACGTCGATTTTTCGGATTTTTCATGTGGTCGAAAATTAATATTTAATTCTTTGGTGTCGAAAAAGGCCAAGAAAGACATGGTGTGACCAAATTAATCAATTTGAAAGTCCCCATATTCAAAGTCGGGAAGTTTAACGTTAATTAAACTGGACTTGGTTCAACGTTATTTGAACTGGTTTGTTCCTCTCTCTGTATACAGCTGGGGAAATGGCGTGATGGTAAATTAGTAAGTTAGCTAAGTAATCATAAATATACATATATGTTTAGTATTACGAGGGTCATCCGTAAAGTATGGTAGTACCCGTTTACGCCGTGCGGAGCGCTGACGAATAGAGTAGCCGCCAGACAAGTACTAATACGTTCAGTTGTATTTCAGCTATCTGTGTGCAACGTTACATCTTGCTGGTATTGGCAGTAATGTTTTTGTGTTTATAATGTTCAAGAAAATAGAGAACGCCGCCAGCTGTGAAGTTAGAGCTGTGATTAAGTTTCTCAACGCAAGAAATGTGCGACCTTGCGATATTCATAGCAATTGAAGGAGGTGTGTGGAGACAATGTTATGAATGAGTCGTCTGTTTGGTGCTGGTGTCGTTATTTCAACTTGGGAACAGAGAACACCATGATGACGAGCGTTCGGGACGGCCGTCAGTCATTACGGACGAACTGACAAATTCATTTAGAAAGATTATAATTGATGAGATCTGTAAACATTTCTGTAATGTTTCACTAACAGTTATGCATGAAGTTGTTAAACAACACCTGCATTATCCAAAAATGCTGTTACTACGTATTTCAATACACTGGCGGCGGAGGAATTTTTTAAAATTTGCTAGGTGACTATGTAGAAAAGTTGTTTAAGGTATGTTCCTTATAAATAAAACGTTCATATATGTTTATAAATACTAGATTCTGGGTGTGGACTTGTGTGGGAAAACGGATCTATCGTGTGAAGTGATGGGACAAGTAAACAAGGCTGCGGTTATTTCAAGATACTTGAAGAATTCAATTTGGAAAAACCCTGACATGAAGATCAGCAGCAAAGTGAGAATTTATAAGACTTGTGTGCGATCTATCGTGACATATGGGATTGAGTTCAGGGCGGACACCACAATCACAAAAAACGCGATCAGAGTGTCAGAAATGAAGACGTTCAGATATATATATGGCAAGACACTGCATGAGAGTATAAGGAATACACGGATATCGTTAGGTGGGGAAGACAAAGGAGATGATACTAGTATGCACACGTGAGGAGAATGGATCCATCCAGATTCCCCTTCGTTGTGTTACACGGCCAGCCCCTATGGTAGACGACCCCCGGGCAGACCACCAAAGAGATGGATTGACAGCTGGGAGTCGACTTTGCAGGAGGTTAATTCATCTTTAGAAACGGGCCACTAGACCTACACTAAGAATAAGTAGAATAAGAAAGAAGACTAGTTGTATCTCAATAGAGATGAAGATACCAACTGGAAACTGAATATGGTTGATCAAGGTGTTTACAGGACTTATGACCTGTCATTGGTTGGGTTAAGCGCACGCTTTATGTAATTACAACATTCCCCATTCCACCTATTTCTTTATGACCATGTAAGACAAATTTTTGGAGGTTGTATATATGTTACAAATCTTAACTTCACATGTCAGTTTCAACATGCCATCTATGTAGATTTTGATTACATATGATAATCTTTTTAAGATTAATCTATATAATCCACACACTAACGCCATCTATGGAGATTAATTTTTAGCATTTATCAAATCAAATCAGTTTATTAACTCAATAGACATTACAAACAGGAAAATATTTAAGGCATCTATTAAGTACAGGTAAGATATTATTATAATACAACAAAGTACCAGGAACGCATTAGAGATGGTTCGACATTAGGAAGACAAGATACTTTCTAAAGTCAATAGTATTTGCCACCTGAACGTACTTTCACTAACATGAAAGACGTCGATCTCCGAGGAGACCGCGTTCAGCAGACTAATTGCTCTTCCCACCGGTGTCACCAGAGGCAGATTGGTTCTGGCGGCCGGTAGGTAAAACAATCTGTGCTGTCGCTGTCGGAGATATCTATCGGGGACAAAAAGACCAACATCTTCCAGTACGGCCGAGTTCTCAAAGTATCCCCTAATTAATCTGAAGACATGGGTTATTAGATGTCCATCTCTTCGAAGCTGTAAAGAATTGGCTCCGAGCATTCCCAGAATAAATGCCGTGGGATAGAGCCACGGATAACTACCATACTCCCTCATGTAGAGATACCTCAGAAATTTTTTCTGAACCCTCTCCAGCATAACGGAATATCTCGCCTCGTGAGGACTCCATATCACAGAACCACTCTCGAGCCTGCTCCGAACCAATGCGTTGTATAGGACTCTGAGCACATTGGGATCCCTGAAAACCCTTCCGGTCCGGACGATGAACCCCAACATCCTCAGTGCAATGCCACAAATCCTCTCGATATGTGCACGAAAAGTCAGCCTACTCTCATAGATGATTCCGAGATCCTTCATCGTAGATACATGTGCCAGTTGCTGGTTGTTCATTGTGTATCTATGATATACAGTTCTCAATGCTCTAGTAAATGATAGCATAACGCATTTAGAGACATTGAATTGCATTTGATTACTGTGACTCCAGTTAACAATATTATTGATGACCGACTGGAGGCGAAGACAGTCTTCAGGATTTTTAATTTCCAGGAATAATTTCAGATCATCGGCAAATAAAAGAAATCGCGAGAAGTTTATCACCTTCGCAATATCATTTATGAAGATGGTGAAGAGGAGTGGCCCTAAGTTTGAACCTTGTGGCACCCCTGAATATACAAGAAAAGGTTCCGATTGAAAAATTCCGTATGAGACGAATTGTTTTCTCCCCTTGAGGTAACTAGTGAAAAACATCATCAACTGAGCAGAACTACTTTATTAACACAATGTGAAGGCTATCGCCATTAGCGCATTGTTAGAAGCCGCCTGGAGATGTCACTCCTATCTTTATGCCAAAGAATTGACCAGAATGATTACAATATTTTTTTGTGAATGGATACTTACACTTGTATACGAATACTGGATTTCACCCATGGTGGGTGATTAATTCATGAAATTTAATTGTATCTCAATAGAGACTCTATTGAGATACAATTAAATTTCATGAATTAATCACCCACCATGGGTGAAATCCAGTAATCGTATACAAGTGTAAGTATACATTCACAAAAAAAGAAAGAAGACGATTTTTTTATATTCCCAGACGGGTACTACTTTCCGGATGACCCTCGTAGATAATATTATATATTTAATACAAAGCAGTAAAACCAAACACGTTATTAATCCTCACAGACGAGACGGGTGTATTGCGTAGAGCTTTGCAATCTTGCGGTTACTTGTAATGAACAGCTAATATTGATAATCTCATAATAACTACATTAAAACGGTACGCCCTCTCTACCCTTAGTCTGCCGGAGATTTTAAATTATTGTCTGATAAAATCTTCTAAATTCAAAGGCACAAGGAGATGTGGATATTAAGATATCTTATAAACATAATCAACAGCGTTTTTTTTAACCTTTCCCTTATCCGGTGTTGGGTAGTCAGTACCCGATCAAAAATTAGCAATTTTAAATCGGAAAAATAAAAACATTCATAGCTTATCTCTCTAATTAATTATAATTGAAGTCAAAAATTATAATAATTGGGATTTATTTGCTGAAAACATTAAAAAAACATATGGCAACGCTCACGGAACGAGCATAGGTCCACTGTGGTTGCAAGTCCGAGAGCTACTGCCGGCGGCAGTGAGGACATTGAACTCCTCGCGTTTCCACAGTGAAGTGAGATGCGAATATAGTGTCGGGCACTCACAGCGCTGTTTGTCGCGAATTTGTTTCCGATTTTCACAAAATACCTCCGATGTATCCGATACATATACGTATATTATGGAGGAATACATACCTAAAATCTTAACCTTGTATTTATTATATTTACAGAGATATTGATGGTTATTAGAAGCAACGTGTAAAATATACCCATGATAGATAAGGGAGGGTTAAACAGTATTGAATCAAACAAACTCTCTTATAAGCGAAAAGGAACTTTAGCCTGATAATAATATGTTGGAGAGCAAGGACATATGGGAGACCATCAACAAAATGATTGGCACCATAATAACGGAAAAGGAAGCCAATGAAAGACAAAGGAGGAAGGAAGGAATAAAACAAAATATTTCAGAGACAGCGTTAATTTCTTCTGCAACAACAAGGCTTGGACGAAGAAATGACCAAAGGTGGTACTGTTGCAAATAAGAAGCGCCAGAAAGGAAGTTTTCAATTAGGTCTGCCTACGGTGTGTTGGAGAAAATGGTCGAAGGATCAAATAGCAGAGAACGACCTCGCCAAGAGTACCTAGACAAGATTTGCCGAGATATGGGCTGCACCTCTTATGCGGAGTTAAAGAGAGTTGCCGAAGACTGAGCGGAGTGAAAGAGGAGATGCGTCGCCTTGCTGCAGATGAAACATTAGAGAAGAAGACGGGCAGGAGTTCTGCAATCATTCATGAGGATTTTCCCCGGGTCATAGATGACAACAGATATACGAGGAAAGAATATATTGGAAGATAATAAAAGAGTTAAAACAGTAGAGCGACTGTGACTTACAAAAATAAGTAGCATATTACGAATATTAAGCTCTTTGTGTGTTCCGCCCCAACCGTGGGGCGCTGAAATATATTAGTTAGATAACGTTTGACCCCATGCGTGGGGCGCATTGATTATTTCTAGAATATTTTTAGATTACGTCACGATTTAGACCACCAATAAAATAAATCGATTAGACCACTAAAAAAGGATAGTTTTACCAACTATACAAACGATATTTCAAAATATCAATAATATCTTACTACGTTAATAGAGTAAAGTTGTGAAAAATATTATCTGCATATGGATTAAATACAAAACTGATCACGGCAATTAATTCGCTATACACGGAAAGTGTCTAGTGTCAGAGTAAATGGAGATCCTACATCCTGGTTTGATATAAATAAAGGTGTCAAACAGGATTGCGTAATGTCCCCGTGGTTATTTAATCTATATATGGACAAGTGTATGAAAGAGCTTAAAGGATCATTAAGATGGTTTGGACATATGGAAAGAATGAATGAAGAAAGAATGGTAAAATATATATTTATGTTAACGATGTAAATAGAACCAGAAATAGAGGAAGACTGAGGAAAACGTGGCACGATCAAATAAATCAAATATTGAATGTCGGCCATGTGAGGAGGCAGAGAAATCGACGCGCGTGCATGACACGATGTATGAATGTTGAGGAAGCGAGAGAAATATGTCAGGAAAGAAAAGTGTGGCAGTCCATTCTTTCTGCCTACCCTTTCGGGGAGACGGCGTGACGGTTAGTTAGTTAGTTTAAACTTACTATTCAAAAGGTCAATAAGCAATATATCAATTATAACTTTCATGTAATGTATCCGTAAAATTAAATTATTTCCAACTATCCGTCCTCAAATATACTCGTATAATACTATTTTATTGAATTTCGGTTAGTTAATGAGTGGCTATAGCAAAATAGCACATTAGAAGTATTTTGACATTGAAACGGGTATAATTCCAAAATTTTATCTTGTTTATCATTTTCTGAATATAAATTATGACGAAAGCTTTTCTATGTATTGAACGAGGGACTTCTGAGAATTTAATTTGATATTTATACGCAATTTGAGAATCACAATATTCGATTTTTATAATAAATTAGCGCATTTTGTATGTATTTAACGTTATTTGACCTGATATCATTTACTCATTATTTTGTTGAATCGCTCTCAACAATTATTGAAAAAAATTTCAATAATATCTTGAATATCTTGAAAATAAACATGGAACGTATCATAGTTTTTTTAAAACAAAATCATCATAGATTAGACAGAAAACAATCAGTATTATAATAAATCAGAATTATAGAGTGAGTCAAATCGATGTTAAGGGTTTAGCTATCATATCTATCCCACGGCATTTTTTTTGGGAATACTTGGGGCCATCTCTCTGGAGCTTCGAAGATATGGGCATCACACAACCCATTACTTTAGATTACTCAGGGGATATTTCGAGAACTCGGCCGTGCTGGAGGGACAGCAAAGATTGTTTTACCTACCGCCCGCCAGAACCAACCTGCCTCTGGTGACACCGGTGGGAAGAGCAATGCTGAACGCGGTCTCCTCGGAGATCGACGTCTTTCATATTAGTGAAAGTACTTTTATAATGCAAATACTCTTAATTCTGGAGAGTATCCTATCTTCCTAATGTCGAACCATCTCTCATGCGTTTCTGGTAGAATTCTATACACAATATATTATTTTACCTGTTCTCAATTTATGCCTTAAAAATTAATTTTCTAATGTCTATTGATGAAATAAACTGATTTGATTAGATTTGATTTGATTTAATCTGATTTGATTTGATTTGATTTGATTTGATTTGATATTGATTCCCGTGACATGGACTCGGAATGGTAGTTAATCTATCGCCATGTAATGTGAATCCTACACCAGACCAAATATAGTGTGACAATCATACTGCCATTGCCGGGAATCGAATCCGGGACCTTCGGTGTAGCAGTCAAAGCACTTTCCACTCGGCCATAAAGCTCGCCTAGGTGTCAATTAGTATTTTATGTTATACTGTGAATTAATATCAAATTTGTTTGAATATACTGCTAATTTAATGTCGAAACTTCACTACTACTATTATTTAACACAAATAATAGTAGTAGTGAAATTTCGACATTCAATTAGCAGTAAATTCACACTCACAGAGTAGCAACAGCTATGACAGCATTACCGAAGATCCGGGGTTAGATTCCCGACGATATACAATGCATTGGTTTGGAGCAGACTCGAATGTGGTTCTGTGATATGGAATCCTCACGAAGCGAGATATTCCGTTATGTTGGAGAGGGTTCAGAAAAAAAATCTGAGGTATCTCTACATGAGGGAGTATGGTAAATATCCGTGGCTCTATTCCACGGCATTTCTTTTGGGAATGCTCAGAACCAATTCTCTACAGCTTCGAAGAGATGGACATCCAATAACCCATTTCTTTAGATTAATTAGGGGATACTTCGAGAACTCGGCCGTATTGGAGGATGTTGGTCCTTTTGTCCCCGATAGATATCTCCGACAGCAACAGCACAGATTGTTTTACCTACCAGGCGCGAGAACCAATCACCAATTAGTCTGCTTAACGCGGTCTCCTCGGAGATCGACGTCTTTCATGTTAGTGAAAGTACGTTCAGGGGACAAATACTCTTGATTTGAAAAGTATCTTGTCTTCCTAATGTCGAACCATCACTAATGCGTTCCTGGTATTATGTTGTATGTGTATAATATCTTACCTGTACTCAATAGATAACTTAAACATTTATGCTGTTTGTAATGTCTTTTGAGTAAATGAAATGATTTGATTTGATTTGATCAGTATGATTCTCACTCTGTATTTTGTATGGTGAAGAATTCACGTGATAATAAAATGGCGATAAATTGGCTACCTGTCACATGCTATAAGAATCAATGTAATAGAAATACCCTTTACTACAATATGGCTCGCGCTGTAATGATGTAAAGAGCTATTTAACATAATAATAATACGATTTTTTGCAATCTTTTCATTGTTGATTTTGTTAAAAAAAAAAAAACTATGATAAGTTCCATATTTTTTCCTGTGTATTAATTTTAACAATTCTATCTTCTACAAAGTATTAAGGTACGAAAATTTGATTTGTGTAATACACCGGACACATTTCTTTAATTTGGTTTAAAAAAATCGAAATATTGTAGAAAAAATCTAAAAAATTCTGTTATTTAACGTACAAGAATTACGTTCTTTCAGCTATATCGATTTCATAAAATACTTTCTTCAGACTTTCTCAGGGTAAATAAGCCTTTGATATTTTCTGAAAAAATATTTATTTTGTATTTTCTCTGATCTTGGAGTTTATAAGGGCTTATATTGTGGTTTTCTTCCTTTGACAAGAGAAATAGGATTATTTAATGATAACATACGGACAATGTGAAAATATTTATAGAAGAACCTCGAATGTATGCATTATGAAAACATTTTTTTCGGATATTTCTAACTCTAAGTTGTTTAAATTATATAAGTTTTTCGTTTGTGTAGAGAGTTTTGACAGCTATTAAAATTAATTTTCGTGATTTTTTCGACTTTCGTGATTTTTTACGATGTAAATGGAGTAAGGAGTCGAGGTAGACCGAGGAAAACATGACATGACCAAATTAATCAAATATTAAAGGTTGGTCATGTCAGAAGCCGGAAGAATCGACGTGCGTGTATGACTCGATGTATGAATGTGGAGGAAGCTAGAGAGGTGTGCCAGGATAGAGTAGTATGGGGGTCCATTCTCTCTGCCTACCCCTACGGGGAAACGGCGTGATGGTTTTTTTTTTCGAACCTTCATGTGCATTTGTTCCAATGTCAATTCGAATAATTTCTGTCATAACATTTTCAAGTTCTTGCTGGAGTTTTATTATTTTAAGTGCTACCTTCCGTTAAATAAAATAATAGCGGATGCGTGGAATATAAATTAATTAAACAAAATAGTCCGGATCGTTCAGCTAAAATGCATCTTAAAAAATATAATAACATTATGTGTTATGTTATTTTTATTTTGTTATTTTTTTTATATCATTGTATTTTAAATAAAATAAAAATAAGATTTATTTTGTGGACGTTGGACGATCGAAATGTGCGCGGAAGATGCCTATCGGTGGCGATGAGGTTCGCAACCCATCAAACCGCATCTCCCGCAGGGGCGATGAGAGAAGAATGGAGTGCCGCATCAGTTAAAGTGTGGCAGTCAATTTTTTCTACCTACCACTTCTAAGAGGATGCAAGATGCTAGAATGGCAGTGTACAATGGTGTTCTTCTACCGACCCTTATGTATGGAAGCGAAGCATGGAACTGGCAAAAGAAGGATGAAAGTAGAATAAATGCAGTAGAAATGAGATCTCTTACACTCTCTCTGTGTATGATAGAGTGTCGAATGAAAATATAAGAAGTGAATGCGGTGCGAATGATGGTGTTATGAACAAAATAATGAAAAGATCATTAATACGGTTTGGACATATGGAAAGAATGAATGAAGAAAGAATGGTAAAAAAATTATATGTTCACGATATAAATGGAACCAGAAATAGAGGAAGACCGAAAAAAACGTGGCACGATCAAATAAATCAAATATTGAATGTCGGTTATGTGAGGAGTCAGAGAAATCGACGCGCGTGCATGACACGATGTATGAATGTTGACGAATCGAGAAAAATATTTCAGGAAAGAAAAGTGTGGCAGTCCATTCTTTCTGCCTACCCCTTCACGGAGACGACGTGGTTGTTAGTTAGTTTTTACCACTTCTAAGCACATAAAAAACAGTGGTTTTGCTGTCAATAAAAAAATATTATTTGTGTCTTCCAGGTCTTTCACAATATTCCGGCGTCTTCTCTTCTCCTCTCCAATTACGACCCCTTCTACAGTCCACTGCTATCTCGGCTGGATTCTGTGTTCCAGCGACTAGGTCTTGGAGGGACTGCAGGACCAGCACAGGAGGCATGCAGGGAGAAGCTAGTCTGCATGATGTATTCCACGCCAGCCAAATATGCGCCCTACAGTAACTTGGTGTCTGCGCAACTAAGCAGGTAAATTATCATTTTATTTTTAACCAGGTAATAAAGATTTTTTTTTTTTTTTGTATACAACAGGTTTTTATGACCCTATTACTGAATACAATTTACATAAATTTTGCATGCATTTTACATACATTTTAAAATACATGTTAAAATAAAACATTAAAATAAAATAAAACAATATTTAACAGTTGTGGTATGTACCTATATGTTCCTTAAAGGACATATAGGTCATTTGGAAAATGTCCACATCGACTGACACCTCATTCAAGAGCACCATACCCCGAGTCATTGTATGCTGCGCCAAGACATTTGTCCTGCTATGCGGTATGCACAACAGATCGTGTCTTCTAGCGCGAGCATACCTGTCCGGTGCATTGAGACCATAACACTCTAAGAGGTATGGGCTATCAATGAGGTTACGGAGTATTTTAAATCCTAAGATCATCAATGTACCCTTTCTTCTTGATTCGAGACTGCGGTACTCTGTGTTAATCAATAGATCATTGTGGTGCATAAACCTCGGATATACCCCATTCATCCGCATGTAGAGGTATCTCAGAATTTTTTTCTGGATTTGTTCTAATACCTCCACATACTTGTGCTGGTATGGAGACCATACACCACCCGCGTATTCTAATTTTGATCTAACGATGCCGTTAAACATTGATGTCATCGCCGATTAATATGCTTGTCATCATTTTCATAAAGATCTTGTTCATCTACCTGTTGATCCGTTTAATTCATTTGTCGATCTTGTCGATCTTTTCGATCTTGTTGATCTGTTCGATCTTGTCGATGATCTTGTAGATCTAGTTGATCATGGGGAAAACGAAGTCGTGTTGGTTACACCATTTAAAACTCAAGAACGGCTGGACGGATTTTGATGATCTTTGATTTATTGGATTTGTCTCCGTCCCGAATAGCAAAACAACTATTTAACCATCGGAAAAAATCGACCCGAGTGCATCCCACCCAGCAAACATAATAGTTTAACAGAAAGTTGTGCAACGATTCTACGCGAATCATTTCGATTCGCTTCAATAAAGCAAATCCCTTGCTGCCAAATAAATTGCATTCATATCAATGAAATTCAAATACTTTTCAATTTGATTTTTGCACATTTATTGAACTTAATTCATTTGAACTTAATAAATATCTGAATTTAATTCAGTTAATAAGTTGGCACAACATTTATTATTTCTGAGGCGGATCAGGTCAGTTTGTTTTTTTATATACGAGAAGTTTTTTGAACCCAATTACTTTACACAATAAGTTTTTTTTATCTATTAAAATTAATTATCGTGACATGTGATAGGTAGCTTATTTATCGCCATTTTATTGAAATGTGATTTCTACACCAAACCTTAGACAGTGTGATAATCACACTACCATCGCCGGGAATCGAACCTGGTTTTGGTAAGGCAGTCAGATCTATTACCAATCTACCACGATTTTATCTTATTGAGCTTGTTGATATTGTAGATATTGTTGGTTTTTACGTTCTTCTAGATTTAATAGATTTTACCTCTATTTTAGTTAATGTTGAAAAAATGATAAATATTAATTACCATACATATATATTCATGTTCCATTTGATGCTACTTATTGGGAGTAATCTATGTGAGCTTGCAGGATTTGTTCGTATTGTCAAAAAAGTTAAATCTACTTATTCGACAAAACCGTAGATCAAGGAATGGATGTCTTCAAAAATACAGCCATATATTTTCTTTAACAAGCTTAAAATGTAACACACACGCGCTCATCACATAATGTATGTAGATAAGTGCTGTATCATTCATACAACCTTTCCCTGAAAATGGAAAACTTGTATTCAATTTGGACGAAAAAGAGCATAGAATTTATCGGAAAATTCAAGAGCCTCTAAGCTCCTCCTTTGTGAGCTCAATATACTCTACGGGAAACCCGAGCTTAAGTATCCCGACTAGGTAAACAGTGTTTTCAGGTTAATTTTAGACTTTTAAGATTTTTTTCCTTATGTTATTACATAACTAATGTGCAAAAGCAAAACGGGCTCAAAAAATATTAACATACTATTTTGTTACGTTGAAAGAGTAGAATAAATTACATTGTTACGGAATCTCTTGACCCAGATGTAGAGTTAAAATGCAGAATTGAGGCAGCAAGAGCTACGTTTAATAAAATGAAATCACTCTTCTGCAATGATAACGTAAACTTGAAACTCCGCCAGAGAATGATCAAATGCTATGTGTGGTCTGTTTTATTGTACGGGTGTGAAACTTGGACCTTGAAAGTTAACTCAATGAACAGACTAGAAGCATTTGAAATGTGGCTCCATCGCCGAATGCTCAGAGTTCCCTGGACAGACATGGTTACCAATACCGAAGTCCTGAGGCGAAATAGAGTTGACAAGGAATTGTTATCAACTGTCAAGGTTCGAAAGATTTAATATCTGGGTCATATACTGCGTGGGGAAAAGTACCACCTTCTGCAATAGATATTGGAGGGAAAAATTGAGGGACACCGAGGGCCCGGAAGGGGACAAATGTCCTGGCTACGAAACGTGATGGAGTGGACCGGCATCCGAAGCGTAGAGGAGCTGTTCCGAGCGGCGCAGGACAGGGACAGGTTCGCCGAGGTGTTCGCCAACGTTGGGGGGACCCGACAGGGCACTTGAAGAAGAAGAAGAAAGAGTAGAATATCATGAATATGTAGAACTAACTAACCGTCACGCCCTCCTCCGGAATGGGTAGGCAGAAATAATGGACTGCCACACTTTTCTTTCCTGACATACTTCTGTCCCTTCCTTAATATTCAAACGTCGTGTTATGCAGGTACGTCGATTTCTCTGATTTCTCACCTGGCCGACATTCAATATTTGATTTATTTGATCGTGCCACGTTTGCCTCTCTCTTCCTCTATTTCTAGTTCCATTTACATCGTTAACACATAGATTTTTTACCATTCTTTCTTCATTCATTCTCTTCGTGTGTTCAAACCATCTTAATGATCCTTTAATTATTTTATTCATTACACCATCATTTGCACCGCATTCACTTTTTATAATTTCATTAGATAACTACTGTTTAATTCATGAAATAATAGGTAAATAAAACGATGTTTTTTTAACTACTTCCACTTTTGACTTTTTTTCGACAGCGACCGGTTTCGCCAGGCTGGCTGATGACCGATGCCACTCTATCGGTGCCAGCGAGCCTGGCAAAACCGTCGAAATAACGACAAAAGCGGAAGTAGTTAAAAAAATGTCGTTTTATTTCATTATTATTTAAAATGAAATTCCATCAAGATTTTTCAGTAAAATCATTTGATTAGTTTAATTTATTGTTTTGTTTGATATTTTTAAAATTTATTTAGTTATAAAAATCATTTCGTTTTTCATACAACTAATAAATGTATTTTTTTCACACAACTAGTATATGTGTAACTTTGCTTCCGCCGTTTTTTTCCGAAATTCGAGGCTTTATCGTAAAAAAACTGGTTACACATTTATGATTCAAAGTATTGTCCATCGCTGGCCACTACTTTCTCCCATCTTTCGGGCAGCATACGAATCCCGCGTTGAAAAAACTGGTCATCTTTTGAAGCGATCCACGAATCGATCCAATTTTTTACTTCTTCATAAGACCGGAAGTGCTGGTCAGCTAGGCCGTGTGCCATTGATAGAAACAAGTGATAGTCCGAGGGAGCAACGTCTGGAGAATACGGCGGGTGGGGTAGGACTTCCCATTTCAGAGTTTCCAAGTATGTCTTGACCACTTTCGCAACATGGGGTCGAGCATTGTCATGCTGTAAAATCACTTTATCATGTCTCTCGTTGTATTGCGGCCGTTTGTCTTTCAATGCTCGGCTCAAACGCATTAATTGGGTTCGATAACAATCGCCTGTGATTGTTTCAATCGGTTTTAACAACTCATAATACACTACGCCGAGCTGGTCCCACCAAATACTGAGCATAACCTTGGAATCGTGAATATTCGGTTTGGCCGTCGACGTGGAAGCATGGCCGGGATATCCCTATGATTTTCTGCGCTTGGGATTATCGTAATGAACCCATTTCTCGTCCTCAGTCACAATGCGATGCAGAAATCCCTTCCGTCTTTGCCTTGCAAGCAGCTGTTCACAAACACACAAACGCCGTTCAACATCTCTCGGCTTCAACTCGTACGGCACCCAATTTCCTTGTTTCTGAATCATTCCCATGACTTTTAGGCGTTTTGAAATGGCAGGTTGCGTCACTCCCAATGATCCTGCCAATTCTTGTTGCGTTTGACACGAGTCTTGATCAAGTAATGCCTCAAATTCTGCATCTTCGAAAACCTTCTCTCTTCCACCGCCATGCTGGTCTTCGACGTTAAAATCACCGTTCTCGAAGCGTTGAAACCACTCTCGGCACGTTCTTTCACTAATAGCGGCCTCACCATAGGTATTTGAGAGCATTCGATGAGCCTCAGCCGCAGATTTCTTCATATTAAAGCATAAAATTAAAACTTCCCGCAAATGACGAGAATTTGGCTCGTAAGCTGACATGTTTAATCGGGAATAACTTTATGATGCAGACTCAAATCGACTAATATTTCGATGGCGTTATGTTTACAAATACTTAAGCTTATTGTATGATATCTATGATCTATTTATTCCAACTACCACTCACCGCTACTGCCATCTATTAGAAAACGTCGGAAACAAAGTTATACACCTAATAATTTTTCATAAAACATTACATTACATTATATTTTACTTTTAACACAACCCATATGATATAAAAGTTAAAACGTATAGCAAACAACAACAAACCATCAAGCCGTTTTTTTCAAAAGGGTAGGCAGATAGAATTGACTGCTACACTACTCTAACCTGACATACCTCTCTAGGTTCCTCCATATTCGTACGGCGAGTCATACAACATGGCCGGCCTTTAAAAATTGATTGATTTTGTCATGCCGTGATTTCCTCGGTCTTTCTCGACTCCATTACTCAATTCACATCATTGATTGACACTTTCTTAACCATTCTTTTTTCATCCATGCGTTCCATGTGACCAAACCAATGCAGTGCAAATTTCATAGTTTTGTTCGTAATAATTTATTCCGCTCTACATTCCTTCCTAATATCAGCATTTGAAACTCTGTTGTACATCGTTTTACTACAAATAAGTCTAAGTAATCTGTTCTCTACCGCATTTATTTTGCTCTCATTATTTTTCTGCCAGTTCTATGCTTTATTTCCATACATAAGGGTTGTATTATGTAGAAATCCTTGTAAAAAATATATTTTCGGATGTCCTTGAAAATGTTCTATTGATTCTAAAATTTGTATTGTTTTTGTGGGTACCCATGTACTTCATAAATGCAAGCAACTTGGTCACACAAATATTTCGGTAGAATACCATCCCTCAACTTATAAGCAAAAATAAGCTTATTTAAAGTTTACTGCTAAATAAAATAAATTTTTCTGCTTTTTCTACCTTGTAACGACTGTTTTCCAGAGTGTTTCTCCTCTTGTGAGGTAGATTCTCAGCTTGTCTTTCATCTTTTAGGAGGTCTTCCACGAGGATGTGTCCCATGAGGCTGATTATGCAATATGCAGGGAGTCTGGTGGTGTCCATTCTTTGAACATGACCGTACCAGTTCTTTTTTCGCTGTCTGCTCCATCTTATAATATCCTCAATTTCTCTTATTCTGGTGTTCCTCACGCGATCTCTCAGTGTCTTGCCTGCTATCTTCCTCAGTGTCTTCATTTCGGAAGTCCTCAAAACATGTTTGGTCCTTACTGTGTTTGCCCTTGCTTCGACGCCATATGTTATTATTGGTCTATTATGTTATTGAATTAATAGGGTATGTTATTGTACAATTTTCCATTTTGGAAATTTGGTGTATATCCTATTTTACGATTTCACTTATAACGTAGTTGTTTGCGGGGGCCTTCGGCAGGCTCTTCACGTAGAATTTGCATTACGTAAAACGATAAATTCTTTAAAATCTGCCCTTCGTAAAATTTGTGTATGTTTAATGGAATTTAGATATTTAAATTGGAAATTATATAATTACTCATTTCGACATGCGAGTTATTAATGAATATTAATTAAATAGTCCATTGTTTTAGCCAAAACGTTACGAAACTTAATATAATTAACTGTTAAAATTGAAAACACTGCTATGCTATCACAACTTTTATTCTTTCGATGCCAACGAGCCTGGCGAAACCGGTCGCGGTTGAAATAAAAACAAATGTGAAATTAGTTTAAAAATGTCGTTTTATTTCATTATTATTTATTGTATATTAATTGTATGAAATGTAATTTTTATATTACTAAATACAAGTATATGTATTAAAACGATGTTTGACATAATTTCACCTGCTAATATCGGGAAGGAATGTAGAGCGAAAAATACTCTATGAACAAAATTATGAATGGATCACTGTGTTGGTTTGGACATATGATGAAAAAGAAATGATTAAGAAATTATGGACAAGGATGAACAAAGAATGATTAACATAGTATATGATAACGATGTCAGTGAACTGCGAAGTCTAGTAAGACTAAGGAAAACATGGCATCACCAAATGAATTAATTTTAAAAATTGTTGCATGTATGATTCGCCGTATGAATGTGGAGGAAGCTAGAGTGTCACGATATATTCTCTGCGCCAATCCTTTCGGAGAAACGGCATGATGGTTTGGTTGTTCGTTAAGTGCATTTTTTTTTTATTGTTATGTTGTTCGAAATAGTTCATTTTCGATAAAAAATCTAACAACTTTAAAAAACTTTAACTAACCATCACACATTCTTCTCTTCTTTAACAGCCGTTGTCGTCCACTGCTGGACATAAGCCTCCCCCATACTTCTCCATGTATGACATGTCATACGGGGGGTGGTTGGCATTACAACGCCACGCTTGCCAGACGGGTTGGCGAGGTGTCCTTCCACGTTAGCCTATGCATCAATATTATTCACCGTCGAACTCTAACATTGCGCATAGTTTCCAGAGGAGACCAAAAGGAGAGTAAGGGGGATTCTATTGACTCTTCGAGCGGTGCACGGCCATCACCGTGGTGATGGCCATGCTATGCTGGAGGATTGATCTGATCCCAAGCACCTATCCGCACCTTCCTGGTATTGATAGGCAGAAATGATGAACAGCCACACTTTTCTTTCCTGGCATACTTCTTTTACTTCTATTCTATTATAAATCTGACATGTAACTTGTTGACATGTAACTCGCAAACAAAAGCCTATCCAAAAAAGCTAAGATGGCAGTGCACAATGGTGTTCTTGTGCCGACCCTTATGTATGGAAGTGAAGCATGGAACTGGCAAAAGAAGGATGAAAGTAGAATAAATGCAGTAGAAATGAGATCTCTAAGACGAATGTGTGGCAAATCTGTTTATGATAGAGTGACAAATGCAAGTATAAGAAGTGAATGTGGTGCGAATGAAAGTGTTATGAACAAAATAAGGAAAGGGTCATTAAGATGGTTTGGACACATGGAAAGAATGAGTGAAGACAGAATGGTAAAAAAGGTATATGTAAATCGGGTGGTGGTCTAGGGGATAGAACGCTTGGCTCCTGATCCAGGGGACATGGGTTCGAGCCTGGACACGACCAGATTCCTTCTTCATAATAATGAGCTATTTTCTGCTCACATTGAAGATTGTAAAATAAAATTCTAATATCATTGATGTAAATCCTTGATATTAGTCTTTTTTTTTAAAAAAAAAAAAAAAAAACGGCGTGAACGGAGCTAGAAATAGAGGAAGGCCGAGGAAAACGTGGCACGATCAAATCAATCAAATATTGAATGTCGGTCACGTGAGGAGTCGGGAAAATCGACGTGCGTGCATGACAAGATGTATGAATGTAGAGGAAGCGAGAGGCGTATGTCAGGACAGAACAGTGTGGCGTTCCATTCTTTCTGCCTACCCCTCCGGGGAGACGGCGTGATGGTAAGTTAGTTAGTTAGTTAGACATGTAACTTTATTGTTATCTATACGCCTATGTAATATTTATTTATTAATATATCTAGACAAGAAAATGCTAGAAAGAAGCCCTTTCAAGGCTCTTGATTTACCAAGAGTTATAAATAAGATACTTTATTAGAACATATAGACAAAAACAAACCTTGATTCAGACCACAATAAAGTTTTAATAATGGCAAATGAAATTATTGGGAAACTAACCTTGGTGGACTCACATTAATGTGTGTTGATCACGATAATGAATTTTTAATATCACTGTTTTTATGTTATCACAAACAAAACAACAGTAACAAATTTATCATCGATACTAAAAACACTGATATAACCAGTAATAAAAAAAAAGAAAGAGGAGTTTATACATAATTTTTTTTTCGAACTTATCGTAAAAAATGATAGAAGTAGAATAAATGCAGTAGAAATGACATCTCTAAGACAGTTGCGTGGAAAAAAATTGTATTGTACCGTATCTGATGAAAATAAAATAAGTGAATGCGGTGTGAATGAAAGTGTTATGAACAAATAATGAAATGATAATTAAGATGGTTTGGACACATGGAAAGAATGAATGAAGAAAGAATTGCAAATAGTGTTCTTTGATGTGCAATAAATTTAACTATATAGAGGAAGACCGAGGAAAACGAGGCACGATCAAATGAACCAAATATTGATTGTCATCCACGAGAGGATTCGGAGTAATTGACGTGCGTCCATGACACGATGTATGAATGTTGAGGAATCGAGAAAAGTATGTCAGGAAAGAAAACTGTGGTATTCCATTATTTCTGCCTACCCCTTTCAGGGAGACGGCATGATGGTTAGTTACTAAGTTAACTATAAATATAGTTGATAAAGGGCCTAATGTTGTGTATTTCTCCTTCTCGAGCTTCCTCTATATTCATACATCGTAATATATACGCTCGTAGATTTTCGCAACTTTTTATTTATTATTATAATTAATTTGGTTATGCCATGTTTTCCTCGGCCGTCCTCGACTTTTTTTGCAATCCAAACTGCTTGAAATTTTTTTAATCCATTCCTCCCTAATACGTTCTTTCATATGTCCAAATATCTTAGTGAGCCTTTTTTAATTTTATTTAGGACGCATTCATTCGCCTTACTTTCATTCTTATTTCTTCACTACGTATTATCATACAATGTTTTATCGGCATTTATTCTACTTTCACGCTTCTTCTGCTGACTCCTAGTTTCACTTCCATACTTAATGGTATTGTATTATCAAATGTTAAAAAAATATATTACAAATTTTTAGAATATATGTATGCTTTCAATTCAACACTCGTTAAATTATGTGGATTATTGGAGAGGAATCCACCAGATTGAAATAAATCAATCAGAATTAAATAAGCTTTCATGCGCTTATTTCTGAAAATTTAACTATTTAATTAATCCATCCGAGCTCGAATTTTCTGTAAATGGAATGAACGATAATTAGATAACAATGTTATATTTTCAAGCATGGAACTGGATAAAAAAATTATGAAATCAAAATAAATGCAGCTGAAATGAAATTACTTAGACAAATGTGTGTTAATTGGTATGTGATAGTGTCAAATTTACATTTAACATGTAAATGCAGTGCGTAGAATGTTACTAACTAACTAACTAACTAACCATCACGCCGTCTCCCCAAAGGGGTAGGCAGAAAGAATGGACTGCCACACTTTTCTATCTTGAAATATCTCCTTCGCTTCCTCAACAATCATACATCGTGTCGTGCACGCGCGTCGATTTCTCTGACTCCTCACATGGCCGACATTCAATATTTGATTTATTTGATCGTGCCACGTTTTCCTCGGTCTTCCTCTATTTCTGGTTACATTTACATCGTTAACATATAATTTTTTTACCATTCTTTCTTCATTATTTTTTTCCATATGTCCAAACCATCTTAATGATCCTTTCATTATTTTGTTCATAACACCATCATTCGCACCACATTCACTTCGCATAATTTCTTTAGACACTCTATCATACACATAGTATCCACACATTCGTCTAAGAGATCTCATTTCTACTGCATTTATTCTAATTTCATCCTTCTTTTCCCAGTTCTATGCTTCGCTACCATACATAAGGGTCTTTACAAAATATCATTGTGCACTGGCATTCTACCTTTTTTGGATAGGTTTTTGTTTGCGATGACATCATTAGATTCAAATATTTATCTTACAGTTTTAAATCATTATTCAAATGATTATAAATAAGCATAATCGATCATTCAAATGTAATAGAAGATTGTGTATTATATAATATATTATAGAGGTTCATTGTTTTATTTTTATTTAGATTTGCAACGCGTGTAGATTTAAATTTGTTCCAATGTCTGTAAGAAATATTGTGTACATATTTATGTTAATTCGGTATTCTTTTCCAATGAATACAAGTGTATAAATCCACTTTAAAATCACAAGACAGATACTGAATTTTTATGAGGTGGTATCAAATGGACATTTATAGAAACTAGAAAAATAACTGTAGACTTTAATATTGTCTTTGGTTTCCATATTGTTTGTATAGGATTGGACTATATAGCCACACCAGGTGGCACAAAAGACAGACTTAAATATTTTTGTGTTCCTTATGGTCGTACTTACGGGCAATTGGCATTATAATCGTCACAAAACTTTAAGCCAATTTAAATTATTTTGGTACTTGAAAAACATTAAACTTATCGTTTTTACCAGCAGGTATACGATCGATATCAATATAGGATTGATTGTATCTTAATAGAGACGAATATGTAAATTGTTTTTTGGAAACAAAATATGGTGGTCGGGGCGTTTATAGGACATGATCTGTCATTGGTTGGGTTAAGCGATCGCTTTATGTTAACAACATTCTCCATTCGGCCCTTCATACGACCACCACGTCTGACAATTTTTTGGAAGATGTATATATGATACAATGTTAGGAAACACTTCACATTTTTTAGTTTAATCTACTATAGCGCCATCTATTGAGATTAGGTGGAAGCATTAAGCAAAAAACTTTATTAATGCAATGTTAAAGGTATCATACATTGCTAGACAATGCCAGGAGAATACTTCTCCAATATATCAATATACCAAAATTGGTAACAGAAAAACTATATTTTCTTTATTTTTAATATAAAATCGATGTTAAGTAAACATTAATATATTCTATATAATTTAGATGGTTCGCCATTCTAGGTAAATAACAAATACTACGCAAAATATTCAGCTCATTATGATAGAATTCAATAAATAGTTTGCATTGCAAAAATAAATTTTAATAAAACTTTAATTAAACGCCATTTTACTCAATATGCACAAATTTAACTTATGTATTACATCACGTCTTGCTTAGAAACATATTGATTTTTTTTACAAAATATCTTGAAGTTTTTGTTGGTATAAAGTAAAATTCACGTTTTCTTATTCTGTTCCATTTTATATCTGTATTAATAAAAATAATACATAATAAATAAAATTTATAATAAAATTAACATTTTTTCACTTAGTATTAACAACTTTATTTGAGTTAGTATCGCCAACCGGTTTCATTCTGAAGCGAGATTCCTAAAGGCTACATACAAAATACATTTAAATACTGTTATTGACGCTATACACAAACAGTTTGTGTATAACCCTGAGGAAGCACGCTACAGAGTGAAACCGGTTGGCCCTACTAACTCAAATAAAGTGGTTTATACTAAGTGAAAAGCGTTTAATTTTATTTTTGAATACGAGTATGTCAAACCACCAAATAATTGCTTCGTATCAATTTTTAATATAAATTTCGATAGGAAATATCTTCTTCTTCTTCTTCATCTTCAGCCTGCATTGACCGTCCACTCCTGGACGTAGGCCTCCTCTCGCATTTTCCATTCTCTTCTATTCTGAGCGATCCGCATCCAGGCACTTCCCGCACTTCTCTGGACATCGTCGCGCCAACGCAACTGTGGGCGCCCAACTGCACGCTTTGCCGTCCTTGGCCACCAGCACAGCAGTCGCCTTGTCCACTTTTCATCTGGATCGCGTGCGACATGTCCCGGCCATCGCCACTTGAGGGTTGCGGCCATCTTGATAACATCGGAAACCTTTGTCCTGACTCTTATGTCCTCATTTCTGAGTCTGTCTCGTAAACTGATACTTAACATGGCTCTCTCCATTGCTCTCCGAATGATAGGAAATGTGGTAACTTTGATTTATTTATTTAAAATAACAATTTCATTAATATTTGATATCTCCTCGCAAGTCGGAGAATTACTGGGGGAGAAAATAGTCAGTTTAATTGCACTGAATAATAAATCTATTCGTCTTCTTCGTCTTCTTTACTTTAAAGCAGCCGGGAGTTCACATTGAGTAATGGTTTAATCGCAACCGCGCAGGATTTACAAGCAGGATTAATGGCGCAATATAGGAGCCCGTGTCCTTTAATATTTCAATTGAAAATTATGCTTAAATTATGTATGATAGTAAATTAATTTAATTTTAATTTCGAATGATTAATGATAGACCAATACTTTCGTATTAGGAACACGCCAAGAAAACGGAAATATAAGATGGTGGCTTAATTCAAAGATTTGTAATAAAAATGGAACCAATAAATTAAAACTTTGAATTTTTTTCTCTGTTTATTTCTCCAACTACGTAGTTTTTTTGATTAGTGTATTATATATTAACTGTTTAAAAATAAAATGCTTTGTTGTAAATATCACAATTGATTATATTTTCCCGCGACGGCTGTTTCGCTAACCGATGTTAGCATCGCCAGGTCTTAATATCAACTGAGTGAATATTTATTAAAAAAATACTAATGTTCTTATCGTCGATCGGTTTTGGCAGCTCGCTGCCATCTTTAAAATATTACATAATTAACCCTATATTATCTCTTAGAAATGGCCATGTCTTTGTTTTTCCATATTGTGGATCTTAGAGCACCAGAGATTGCAGCTGCCTTGTTTACTTGGGCTTGTATTTCTTCCCGCAGATCAGCTCCTCCCACCAGGTCTATGCCTAGATACTTGAAGGTCCTGACCTGTTCTATGGGTTGATTTTATATAACCATGTTACATGTTTTGGAAAAGGTCATACATTGTATAAACTTAAGTGTTAGTTTTGTACTCAAGTTAATATATTAAGTTTAATCCCACTTGGTTTTACAACTTTCACCGGTTTCGGCAGCTCACTGCCATATTCTGGTTTAGGTTAAATAAAACCAAAAGTTACAAAGAAATTTTTATATGCAATATAAATTTTGGAATATTGAGTACGTCTTTAGTATAAAAGTAGACCCTATTTCGTTACGAATCATACGATTTGTGTGATTTTTTTATTATTTGTGTTTAATTAAATATCTCAAAATAACGCTTTGTTCACAAACATGAATATGAATTTTCCATGACAGTTGCCTGATAAACGTTTTTCCACAAATAGATGGAATAAAACACGTAATCCATTTTTAAAATAAATAACCAACTTTTTATAAACACTTCACTTTTAACCTTGTTACAGACAACTTAACCTCTTTGACGTTTGTATTGTTTGTCTTTCAGTTACGAATGAATCTCGGCTATTGTAAAAAAATCTAATTAAGCGATTGTATTCTTTATTCAAACTGAAAACAAT